>CM028106.1:43011513-43031145 GCA_016170015.1 Anopheles longipalpis
GCTCTTCCCGGATAGATTGTTAGTGATTGCGCTTCTACTAAACAGCTTCCAGCAGCAGCGCAATGCCCTGTCCTCCTCCAATGCAGGCCGATCCAACAGCCCGTTTGAGGTTCTTTCGTCTAGAATAAGGAAGAAATGATGGAAATAGCGCTTGGCTTATATGGAACCGTTTTTATACTTACTTCAGCTCATGCACAAGATGACCAGTAATACGCGATCCGGAAGCACCAAGCGGATGACCAAGTGCAATTGCACCACCGTTCAGGTTAAGTTTGTTGATATCGAGACCGAGTTCCTGTGCGCAAGCCAGCGTCTGTACGCCGAACGCTTCATTGATCTCGAACAGATCCACATCGTCCATCTTGAGGCCGGCCACGTTTAGCACGTTCCGAATAGCAGGTACCGGACCAATGCCCATAATCTCCGGTGGCACACCGACCGTACTGTACGCAACCAAACGTGCCAACGGTGTCAGGTTGTGTTTCTTGATCGCTTCCTCCGAAGTAACCACAACTGCTGCAGCACCATCACAAATACCCTAGAAAAACAGATTAGAGAATTAGAATAATAAAATCTAAAAACATCTTATACACACGGGGTTTAGTAACTCTTACCGAAGCAGTTCCCGCAGTAACGGCACCATTCTTTTTGAACAGCGTCGGAAGCTTTGCCAATCCTTCCAGGGTGGTCTGCGGACGCGGATGTTCGTCGACCGCAAAGTCAATTTCCTTTCCCTTAACCTTTAGCTTGAATGGAGTAATTTCCGTCTTAAATACGCCCTCATCATTTGCCTTCTTCCAGAGCTGCTGCGAACGGTACGCAAACTCGTCCACCTTCTCACGTGGAATCTTATGCTTTTCGGCGAGATTTTCTGCCGTCAGTGCCATCGGGAGCTTACAGTAGGAGTCAGTCAGACCGGTCTAGAAGGAATGGAAGGAATTAATATTAGCATTTAACTATATCGCTTAAAGTGATTTGTGTTTCATCTCTACTAACCCACAGTGCGTCCTCTAGCGCAGGGCTAGTTCCAAGCGGAATACCGAAACGGCTGTTTCGCAGCGTGTACGGTGTCTGGGACATATTGTCAACACCACCGGTGAGCGAAATGTGTGCCGCACCTACAAGGATGTCCTGTGCTCCGTTTACTACCGCTTGGAATCCGGATCCGCATAGACGATTTACGCCGAGAGCTGGTCGCTCGATTGGGACACCGCATCCGAGCGACACGTGCCGGGGTAGGAACGCACCATCGGTCGATGACAGCACCAACACCTGACCGATGTTAACGGAATCAACCTGATCCGGCTTTAGGCCGGCCGCATCGAGCGCTGCCTTTGCCGCTACCGTCTGCAGTTGCGTTGCATTGGTGTTCTTAAATGCTCCACCGAATGTACCGAAAGCGGTGCGCTTGGCCGCTACAATGAAAACTCCTGAAGGGCAAAACAGATAAGAAGATCACGATCAGTGCCGCATATGGTGCAAAAACAAGCAAGGAAACATGCTGACAAGCAAGACACCGCCGTACTACCGATGGGGGTAGCATTCCCACTATCAGGATTATCAGCATCACCGTGCATACACAGGAAAAAAGTGGGTCCATTTCCTTATCAACCTGTCCGAGCCATATTCGCGTTTGTTTGATACTGTTTGATGGTGATAAATGGGCAATGAAATGGATGCTTCTACAAGTCATGTGTTTACTGGAGCAATTTTGGACTACATTCCGTCTCAAGACTGATAAAAAATTATACATCCATCCGAAATAATTTGATCATTCCAGGGAAAAATTGTGCCCACAGGCTGGATGAGCTAAAAAGTTGTTGCTTTCACTACGTCATCAGATCGGACTTTGAACCGGCAGTGACCAAGCCATTCGATGCTGAATGATACGGATGATCAAAGTCCACCGAGCAGAGGCAATACTTTCGCAATAGTGGACGCATCTCAGCTAAAACCATAATTTAACATACAATTTATGCTTTATGCTTTTCTACTATGAATTTATGTTCTTAATTACTTCCTCCAAGGGGTTAACCAAACGTCGCCTTAACTCCTGATGGAAGTCTCTCTTACCTTTCGTTAGTGCTGCCATTTCAGAGGAATGATGCCGGGGTTGCTCAAACTTTAAACACAAAAAAAGTTGCGTAACTACACACAAAATACACGTTAATTAAAGCTTAATTCGTTATTTAAAACGATAAATCTACAACTGGTCCGGGTAGAACACAACTGTTGCAACTTGCAGCGAAAAGAAATGAACAGCAGTGAAACGACGGCAGGTTCTGTTATTTACGGCCGATTTTGGTGTCTTTTTCTTTTTCGTCTTTCAATACGATACGAAGAACACTATTGGTCTCTTTTTCACTTGTTTGTCAGTTGGAATGTTTATCATCTTCTGTTGCACACATTCAACGAGATCGTGTAAACCTTCTGGTTGAGTTCTTACGCAAAACGCGGTGAACTGGCGGACAGCTTCACTTTTAAATGTTACGTTAAAATCACTTAAAATTATTCACATAAAAATGAAAAAGATAGTGCCGAAGGAAGGATATTCTTTTATTATATAAACTTAATCGTTCAGTTTTGTTTATACCGAATTTCGGTAGGCATTCTCCGAAGGTAATGAAACTATGAGGATAGTTTTGGTTTGTAAAGAATTCATGACAGGGACGAAGGATTACTTTTTATGAATTCTTTCATCATGATTGCTAATAAAACGGTACACCATTGGAAAAATTTCCCTTGCTCAACCAGGTATTGCACCGTTTAAATGTGTATATTTATCTAGTAGTATTTTTTAAGGACTTCTTTCGCCTTTTATTCGTCTTTGCGTGTTTGCCCTCTACAAATGACTCCACGATTAGGTACGTTTATAATAAATTGCTTTGCAATCGAAGCCCAAACGAATGCACGCAGAGTTATAGTCGCAATGTAACGTTTTTCCTCTGTTGGTGCGAATTCCATCCCCGCTTTATAATTTTGCTAGCAAAATACAAAAAAAGAAACATATAATCTCTCATAACAAAGTAAAAGTTAATATAAATCCCGCTTTTACAAACACCCAAACGTTTATGTTTTTTTTTTTGTTGCGATAAAATCATTCACCCGTTCCGCTTTGTCTCAATTTGCACTTACACTAATTCCCGTTAACCCTCCACCCACTGCAATGCAAGGGAAGCGCTGCTGGGGGGATTTTCTAAATATCAACGCTTTAATGTTAAACTACGCTTCGCATCACCACGAACAATCCTCGCCCGCGACAGCATTTACCCGTCCGTTAGTCGTTGCTCATCGGAAACTCGCGATTCAACACTTCCAGATCTCGTTTGTCGACAGCCGTATGCAAGTCTTTCCGATTCATGAGCGACAGCACCATGCGCAACAAGCTCCAGATCGCACCGGACATTTGATTAGACATCGACTGCACCTTCAACCCGGACCGGGCGGCCGAGTTCGCCTGAAGGTTCAACGCCGTCAGTAGATGTTCTGCCGCTTCCTTGTACGCCTTCAGATTGACACAAATCACGCCAACGTTGAACCGTGCGCGGATAAACCCAGGATGGAATGCGAGCGCACGTTGATACGCATCAACCGCTTCCAATGAACGATTGCCGTTGGCTAAGCTGGCGCCAAGCCGATTCCAGGCTTTGGAACTTTCCGGACGTACCTGCAGCACGGCATTGAAACAGTCAACTGCCTTGTTAAACTCAGAGGAAAGATTGAACAGCACACCGAGCGCTTCCTGTATGTCCGCATCGATCTCGGTTGGTGACTGCTGAACCGCCTTTATGAAGAGTTCCTGTACGTCCTTCAATTTTGGTCCACCCATCAGCGAGCTGGCTATGGGAGAGTCCTCGGATTGGAGCATCTCCGGCGGTACCAGATGTTCGTACTTCGGGTTACACTTCATCCAACGAACCAACATTCGAAGGGCCTGGTTTTGCAGGACCTCGTTGGTGTACGAGATGGCTAAAGCCATCAGTACGGGCATGTTGTTAGGATTAAACGAAAGCGCCTTGTTGAATGCAGCGATCGCATTCGGGTCCTTCTCGTTCTCTGCCTGCGAAAACCCTAGCTGTTCCCAAATTTCCGGATTCTCCGGATCCTGTTTGACGGCCGACTCGAAGCACAGGACCGCACTAGGTATGTCACCCTGTTCCAGGAAAGCTTTACCCTTTTCGAACGCATTCTCCACGTCCGCCATCGGGTTTTCTTCGTCGAATTTGTACTCCTTGAAGGGATCATAGAAGTCATTAAACTCAGATAACCACGGATGCTTGCCCTCCGCTTCCGACAGCGTTCGCCATTCGTCCTGCAGACGCTCCCAGAATTGCTTATTGTAATTGTCCGAGGCTTCATCCTGCTCCTGCTTATCGTCCACAAATGCCTTGGCCCAATCATCTTCCTGCTTTTGTGTTTCGTCCGGTTTTTGCTCCTCCTGTTGTACTTTCCCCTTTGACGAGCTTGCTTCGAGTTCATCAAAACGGTTCTCCCATACGCTATGCGACACCTCGACACTTCCATCGTTGATGCGTACATTCCCCGCACTTACGTTACCCATAAAGCGTACAAACTACAGCGAAACATTGTCTTGTTAGAAAACGGTATAAAGGATTAGGCTAACCGACTTACCTCGCTTTGGCGTATGTTTGGATTGTACATTTGTCCAGCGTATGAGTGGTACATCATGTCACTGGCCGCTTGTCGAATAGTGGGCTGCTGAATCGTTGGGTCTCGCATATTGGCGTGAATTGGTGGCAACTGCGATTGGGACCAGACCTGCGCTTCGAAAAACAAGGGATAGAAGATCAGTAGAGATCATACGATCACTGGACAGCTATCATTACTTACACTCGAAAGCTTACTTTCCTCTCTCGGGTGGGCAGCATCAGCACGAAACTCTTCGGCCCATGCACCACCAGGTCCCACCATATCGATTGATCGACCCACCCCAACCATTTGTTGCTGCCGATGGTTGTGGGCATCGATTTCACGCATCTCCTTCAGCAGCTCATCCATGCGAAAGGTTTGCGGACCCGGTGCTATTTGGTCCATATATTCCTTTACAAGCTCTCGATCTGCTCCGGCGAAAGAACTTCGCCCACCTGCCAAACCTTCGTCCTGTAGGCCAACATCACGCCGTACCTGGCGGCCCAAGTTCATCAACGGGTTCGCTCCGCCACATTCCGGCTCGACAAGATCCTTGAAAGACATCTTCACAAGCTTGGGCGATCTTGTGTCAATTCACATAAAAATGCACTTCAACGGCCGTACGATGGATGCTTCTACGTGTAAAACCACACAACCACTACCGGTATTATCGTTGTGCTACGAACCAAAAGAAATAAATTGTTTTAGAGAACAATTTGATTGCTAGTAGTTCGTTGCCAACCAGGTTCGACACATTTCATTAAAGCAAACACAAAATAGGCGCACCATCTGCAGCCGCACGGATTAAATTCCGCTGCAAAAAATATAGCGAGGGCTTCACCTATCGCTGCCACTTTCGGGAGTGATCATGAAAAGACTGATAAACTGATAACAGCCACCGAGGGAGGTCGTTAATGTTTTCTTCCTATTTCTTTCGCCACAAACAGTCTGCGAGTGCAGAGTTCTCGACCGGGACTTGTTGTGCGTTTCCTTCTGGCGATGACCGGGATACTAGTGCACGTTCGATTTCTTTTCTAATGGTCTCACTACGTTGCTAGTTGCGGTGTTTGCCAAATTAGTGGTGGAGTGTTTTTATTTTAGAAATTGTCAAATTATTTATTTTGTCCCAAATGATCTGATGTGCATGGGATGTCAAAATATAAAAAAAGCAAAAACTGCACCCAACTAACCAAATGTGTATGAATGTCAACATTAGCAAAAACCCAAGTAGCAATTTTTATTTTTTGTTGTTACTTTTTTCAATTTATTTCACTGAGGTTCCAGCCAGATTAAAAATCCTATTATGACAGGAATTTTATTGTTACTGCATTTTCCGTTTCCCTGCTATGGTCAGATGTTATTTTGTTCGCGGACGATACTGCAATTTCCATGAAAAGTAAGACACTTGCAGAAGTGGAACGGCGGGATCATTGTTACCTTGTTGTCTTCCTTAAATAGGTTGCGGGCTGGAGGATCCGTGTCCGCGTGACCAAGATTCAAGCCATGGTTGCGGAGCATCGACGCAGATGATCCTTGATCCCTAAGCCTCGTAGCGGTTTGGTGGTCATTAATTCGCGTGATAGCATGGTCAGAGAGGGTGACGTATTTGGGTTTTACTTTTTTCACGATCACGAAATTATTGTCTACGATGCTTTCGTACACTATTTGAAAAGTTCCAAAAAGCTGATGCACGTAAACTTATACGAACTTATAAGCGAACTTCTCTCTCTCTCTTCTTGGCTTTAACGACCTTACAGGTCACGCCGGCCATTTCTGGCTTACTAGACTTATTTTTACCACGTAGCCGGATAGTCAGTCCTTGCTACGGGGGGACGGTGCGGATGGGATTTGAACCCGGTCCGGCCGTGTGAACTGGCGCCGTTTATCACATGCACCACCGGGCCGCCCGGGGCCGGACCGGGAAGCGAACTTATAAGTTCGATTTAAAGAAAGGAATACCAATATATACTAAGTATTGGTCGGATTTTCTATAAAACGGTTTTCAATAGAAAAACGTTAGCAGTTATTTAGCAGCATTTTATCGATCTTTATAATTTACCATCATCGGTTATGCAGTAAATGTGTNTATGTCTACCGCGCCAAAGCTATAAGCCCACCTAGTCTCTTTACCCACTTTGGTAAAAACCAAGCAAAAGTACATAATGTAATCGACCCTTATTGGTCGGATTTTCTATAAAACGGTTTTCAATAGAAAAACGTTAGCAGTTATTTAGCAGCATTTTATCGATCTTTATAATTTACCATCATCGGTTATGCAGTAAATGTGTCAAATTTCTTTTGGACCTGCCAGTTCTGAGCTGCACGATTAATCCGATACCCGGTTAAATGGCACCTGGATAAAAGTATTTTATTATGATTAATTATTACTGTCTGTTGTGGGCTGTCTGCGGAGAGCACGGGAAGGATTTATCGTTCCATTGTAGTTCCAACGCGACTTATCAAATCAACTTGCTTTCTCATTTTGACAGGCTTGATTAGTGGTTAGACAAAGCGAGAAAGCATGATAAATTGGATAATTGTTGGTATATGTTCAATAACAAGCCCAATGGTTCCATCGAGTACAGTTTGCAGTAAAAACGACCTAAAGATGACGTTCCAATTTTACGGTTGTAATAAATTAGTTTATTTGCGGATTTCTCCAGAACGCACAACCTGCGTAACACGGATAAATACTTTGTTTCCATTCTAGTAGCTCCGTTATTGTGTTGGAAGATTGGTTTATATTTTCTTCAATCATTGCTAAAAATAATTTCGCGTCAATATTTTCCAACGCTTGATTAGATTAGATTCCCCCGATTGGAACGGAACTGTATCTATCCGTGCTTACCATCTCTAGCTTTCAAAGTGACAGCTGTCAACACGTACTGCCTTGCTGGTTCCGGTTTGCAGCATCTCTTTCTCTTTCCGTGTTAAAAGTTCAACGAGGCAACACGCTTGTGTTGGTCCCGCTGTGAGCCAAAATGGTGAACCACCGTACTCCTTCGGTTTTCTCGAAGACTTACGTTACTCCGCGCCGTCCGTTTGAAAAGCCGCGCCTCGATGCGGAATTGAAGATTATCGGCCAGTACGGTCTACGTAACAAGCGTGAAGTATGGCGTGTAAAGTACACGCTGGCCAAGATCCGCAAGGCTGCCCGTGAGTTGCTCACGCTGGAAGAGAAGGACGAAAAGCGTCTGTTTCAAGGTAAGAACACGAGCTGTGATCTGGAAAGATTTCATTTTCATTGAATTGCTATCTTTTATGATGATATACTTTGTACTAATTATTCTGACACCTCTTGGCAGAACTACAATTGTTGAATGTATTATGCCGCTCTTGCGGTACTGATCTGAATGACTGACATTCAAAAACCGCGTGGTTTTATAGTTTTGATTAAATATGAACTAATTAATTTTTTAGGTAATGCCCTGTTGCGTCGTCTGGTGCGTATTGGCGTGTTGGATGAATCCCGCATGAAGCTCGATTACGTTCTCGGTTTGAGGATCGAAGATTTTCTGGAACGTCGTCTGCAGACGCAGGTGTTCAAGCTGGGATTGGCCAAGTCCTACCATCACGTTCGTGTTCTGATTCGCCAGAGACACATCCGGTAAGTAGCGAAAACGTGGATGGGTTAAAATGAGTTAAAATGTTGTTGGTCAGTATGCAGTACTTTATGCTCATATGTTATATATGTTGTATGTTCAGTACTCTAGAGAGAATTTGTATTGGTCTCGTACCAATGCAAATGATCGTGAGTGCCACTTAGATTCTGTTGGATCAGATGATCTTTCGGTTTCTAACGCCTCACACCAATTCATTTCCCATGGTGTGTAGCCTAATGGTCTGGTTGCCTTTGAGTGTCTAAAGAAGAGTACTCACTAGCCCAGATTTCGGGATGATCACCATGGCGAATATGAAATTTCTCTACTGAGTTGTTCGTCCCCTGTTGTCGGAAGCAAAAATGAGACGTATTACTTCCAAGATGCTGGAACGCATCACAACTCAACGGAGAGTCGCACTTATGACTCCTTTTGGATGAGGTAAAATTTATCGTCCGGATCCTTATCACATGCTATCGATCACGAAAAATCGCTAATATTCTTAGAATAACCATAAAACAATTTTGGCATTGAACAGGTGATTGCTTCGCAATATTTATTTTTATCCATTTTTCTGCGGTATCCATTATAAACATACGATATTCAATTATCTATATCTGATAAAAGATATTACTATTACCCCAACGGCCATTCTCAGCTGATAATTTCAATTCGGTTTGAGTGCCTACTTATATTCTTGGGAAGATTATTACTATTTAGGAACCATTTTTGAGCGTATAATTGTCAAGAATGGGCCGAAAACAAATAAGTCACATTTCCTCGAATCTCCTATACGTAACGATTGTAACTGGTTGCAATGTTGTGTAATTTCTACTCCTTAAACTACAACGGATGGACAAATGTTGATATGAAATGCTGTCGTTTGTACGTTGTACAAATTACTCCACTTATCCCAATGGCCATTCTCAGCTGACAATTTCAATTCGGTTTGAGTGCCTACTTATATTCTTGGGAAGATTATTACTATTTAGGAACCATTTTTGAGCGTGTAATTGTCAAGAATGGGCCGAAAACAAATAAGTCACATTTTCTCGAATCTCCTATACGTAACGATGGTAACTGGTTGCAATGTTGTGTAATTTCTACTCCTAAAGGTACTATATTACAAACAATAGCATATTTAAACTTTGGTTTTTAGTTTATATCTTTAAACAGTACGTTCTACTTATAACTAAATCATTATATCAGACACAATATTGTCGCAAAGCTCTACAAGCTATAGCGCTGTTCAATAAATAAAAGTTTTATGGTTATTCTCGGTTGTTTTTGTAACTATTAGCTAAATAATCAACAATTGAACACATGATTGTAATTTTAATTCAGTTTTAATTGCTTGATAATTTGATTTTTTTATTTTACAGTGTCCGTAAGCAGGTCGTGAACATTCCTTCGTTCATCGTCCGTCTGGATTCGCAGAAGCACATTGACTTCTCGCTTAAGTCACCATTCGGTGGTGGTCGTCCAGGTCGCGTCAAGAGGAAGAACCTGAAGAAGGGCCAGGGTGGCGGCGGTGGTGCTGAAGAAGAGGAGGAAGATTAAACTTCCGGGATTTTCAGCAAAACATAGATGTTGTTGCTGCTGCTGCTTTGCGAAATGCAATAAAAAAAATACATGAAACAAATTATTCGTTAATATGTAGATTATGTGGTTTAAAATATATTCGAAACAGTTATTATTGTATAAAATATTTATTTCATTTGTAATGTAGGATTTTCTGAAGATCCACCTTAATTACCTGCTCACGGTTGAACGCGCGTGTAGCAGAAATCGCTTATTCGGCAAGGACTCCGTACAGGAACAAATTTCTTCGGTCCTGAACCACCAGCATCTTCAGATGATGCCGAACGGTCGTCAAATAACTTGTAGGCTACACAGTAAAGCTTGTTCTTTTCTACGGGACTTGCCAAAATGCTGGATGATCATCTATGAATGCTACAAATTAGAGAGAACGTCCAGGATACCGGAACATAACATTCTTTTTTATCATTGTAAATGTCGGATATATCGTGGCTAGATTTCTAACTACGTCCAAAAGCGATCGGTTTCTTGTAGTAATTCTATATTCAGACTAATTACCGTCACCCTTTAACGTCTGTTTTGTTAAGCTATGTAACAAATTAAAAAATTTAAAAGAGAAACAGTCAATCAATTTCACTAATGACAGTCAAAAGCCAACTCATAAGAATTGCTAGAAATAAGTTATATTTTAATCAGTGAAGTCGGATATTTGATTAAATAAATACCAAACTGAAGAAAAGAATCCATTTCCCTTTTCTATTTTATTAAACGTGAATCGTTAAATTTAAATGATAGGAATAATTTGTCTCTTTTTGTATTTTATGCTTATTTTCGAAAACCTGATAATTTTTAATTATATTTCTCACGAACCAACGGTTAAAAAATTCGAAACCAAAAATTAGCCCACTTGCTGGATTGGAACATTGCCGTTCCGTGCTCGGAGCGGAGTAACTCGTTCTTTTCTGCTGAATTGATTCCGCATGCACATCGCTAACGACGAACAGCGGCTAGCCGGAGTGAGGCACGTCGAACATCATCGCTGTAAAAAAATCCAGTTTCTCGGTTGAATTTAACAGTTTTCCGCAACATTGGTGTCGCCAAACGTGTCGGCTTACTTCAACGTGCAAGTAAAGTATGCAAGGCGTTGTAGTGCGTGAACATTTTGCCCCGAAAAGTTAGTGCAAAGGTAACGCGAAACGCAGACGTAAAACCGGCGAAGCGCAGCACAAGAAGCGGAAAGGGCAGTGCGTTTTTGTATCGCTGGTAGTGATATAGTAGTGGTAGAGAGGGCTGCTATCTTCCTTCCTGTCGTGGTGTCGTCGTTCCGTGTAAAAGAGCTTACACAGTCGCGTTGACTGAAGGAGAGAAAGATGGCCGATGGCGTTGAAATCGATCTGTATGCCGATGATTTGGATCAGGATTACGCACAGAATAATGTAAGTAGTATCGAAATCGTTTGGTGATTGTGTTGAAATAGCGCTTTCCAGGTGCGTTAGTTCTCGTTGTTCTGCAAAACGAGTGTGTTTTAAGGGAACGCTTTTAGGTTGTGTACATGTATGTGCGTGTGTGTGTGTATGCGTGTGGAAAATGTATTGTTGGTGCAGAAGAGAGAAATACGAAATGAAAATTAGGAACCGTATGTAAAGCAGGATTCGGTTTGTTTATCGTAAGATGTGGTTCTTTATTGCAGGACGACTTTGGCGGAGATAGCGGCGACCTGTACGACGATGTAATCGTACCTTCCGGTGACCGCAATAATGTGGGCAGAGGGCCGTCCATTGATCGTGGCGATGGAGTCGATACGAATGGGTCGTATCACCATCATCCCGGTGCTTGGTCAATCAGTCACATTCCACGACGTCATCAACTGTACGTGGGCAATCTGCCCTGGTGGACGACGGATCAGGACATCACGGATTCGGTGGCGGACGTTGGCGTAAATGACTTCCAGGAGGTGAAGTTTTTCGAAAACCGTGCCAACGGTCAGTCGAAGGGATTTTGTGTTATTTCGCTCGGGTCGGAGAACAGTTTGCGCCTGGTGATGGATCGGTTGCCGAAGAAGGAATTGCACGGCCAAAATCCGGTCGTAACGATGCCTACGAAGCAAGCGCTCAACCAGTTCGAAAGTCAACAAAAGACTAGGCCAACACCACCGGCACCGGGACAAACAAACGGACCACGGCCCCCAGTACCGGGCATGCCGATGGGTGGTCCGGGCGGTCCGGGTGGCCCAGGAGGTGGCCATGGTGGACCGGGAATGGGAGGCCCCGGTGGCCCACCGGGTGGTCCGGGTGGTCCCGGTGGTCCGGGAGGCCCGGGAGGTCCAGGAGGTATGGGAGGTCCCGGAGGACCGCAGCCGCGTATGATGAACCCGAATATGCCGCCGGGAATGCGTCCACCGCACCCACACATGTCCGGTCCGATGCACATGCAAGGACCGCATGGCGGCCCGGGCGGTCCACCAAGACCACAGGTAAGTGTCCGCGGTGTCACGTTTGACTGTTCGATACGTAAGTTTCACCGCCCATGAAACGTTTTTCCTTAGGGACCACCAATGCATCAAGGCAATGGACCACCGCAGCAACCGCCTCGATTCCAGAATCAAAACCAATGGAATGGTCCACCACGTATGAACGGTCCACGACTAGGCGGCCCAGGGGGTCCAGGCCCAATGCAGCACAGGCCGCAAATGGCAAGTTATCAGTAGCCTTGGTCTTGCTCGCTTCATTTCCTCATCATCACTAGAAGTAGCAAAGGGGTTTCCTGCTCAGTCTGTCACTAACATTCCGCATGTCGTTTCGCTTTCATTTCCAGTTCCAGGGACCACCGAATGGTATGCCGCGCGGGCCTCGCCCCGAATGGAACAGACCGCCGATGCACGGTGGATATCCGCCCGGACATCCGGGTGGCCCCGGTCAGGGACCGCCACACATGCAGGGCGGCCCACATGGACCTCGTGCACCCCATCACGGATCGATGGGTGGACCGCCGGGTCCGCAAGGTCCTGCACCGCACGTAAATCCTGCATTCTTTAACCAAGGCGGTGGCCCACCGAACCATCCAAACGGTGGTGGCCCCGTTGGACCACCGCATGGACCTCAAGGTCAAGGTGGAGGACCTCCGCAACATTTTAACCCGCAGGGTGGTGGAGCTCCCCGTGGTGGTCCGTGGCCGGTACAGGGCGGTAAGCCCCCAGGTGCACCGGGCGGTTTCCCGGAACACACCATTACACCGCAGCTGAGCGAGGCAGAATTTGAAGAGATTATGACCAGAAATCGCACCGTTAGCAGTTCAGCCATCGCCAGGTAACGCTGGTTTTGAATTGTCATGTTGCGCACATTCCGTTTCATGCCGAAATTCCTCCTCTACTTTTCAGAGCCGTATCGGATGCCGCTGCTGGAGAATATTCGAGCGCAACGGAAACCCTTGAGACCGCTATCTCGCTCATCAAACAGTCGAAGGTCGCTCAAGACGAACGGTGCAAAATATTGATCGTTTCACTGCAAGACACACTGCATGGTATCGAGACGAAGAGTTACACCCGTCGGGAACGGTCCCGTTCACGCGAACGCTCGCACAGACGCCAGCGTCGGGAGCGTTCGACGTCACGCTACCGGGAACGATCGCGCGATCGCGAACGGGACCGTGAACGTGATCGGGATCGTGATCGTGAGCGTGATGGGTAGGTAGATGGGGATTGTGATCATGTTAGATGGACCAGATTTTCTTAAGGGGAGATACACAGCCGGGATGCTCGAATATACAGCCGGGAAATTGAAACTTCAATCGATATTTTCTCAAAGATAACAATTACAGGAACTTGTGGCAAAAGTTTCAAATCAACGCAATTATTCCAGTTATTTCTTTTTGTTAGTTTAACGTATTTGCTTTTGTTATATTTGGTTTTTATGTTAAGCTTTTTTTACTTACCGTTGAGTATGTTTACTTACACATTCGCAACACTTTCGCTGTCCAATGAGAGATAGTTTTCCTTTAAACAAAATCAAAAATAACCTTGATTTTCGAGCTTCCGAGTGTATATCTTCCTTCGACGTAGTTATATCGTATGGAAGTAACAGTGCACTGTGTCGGTTTTTAATCAAACTTTGGTTTTTCGACTTCTTACCTAGCTCTCGTCGATCCCGCCCAAGAAAATCTCCAGAACCGGCCACCGATAATGCAACGGATAGCTCCTCCAAGCGCTACTACAATGACGATCGCTATCGTTCGTCAGACCGTGAGCGGGAACGCGATCGCGATCGTGAACGCCGCGAAGATCACCGATCCCGACATTAATAGTACTAATCAATGATCCCATCCCCCCACATCCGTAACATTATTTTTTCGGTTGCTAAATGTAAAAAAAGGGAAACCCTCTCATGTTTCACGCAAGCTTTGCAACTTTACACCATCCTAGCAACACGTCTAGTGGAAACATTCGCGGCAGAATTTGGTCCGTTTCCATTTTCCCTTTATTTTTAAATGAAATTGAACTATTTGGTACGACTCTTTTGGTGCAGTGCAAAAATCAAGGCCACGCCAAATGGAGATAGCAGATAAAAGAAAGCGAACAGTTGAACGCGAGCAATTTACTAACGTTGGAATGAGAATCGCTCTCTGGTTTCCTCCTGAACAAGAATCTATTTTGCTCCGTAAAAAAATACCGGAAGCCCAATCCAGTGAGCTGAGCAAGCAAGTTCACTTTTAATTCCACATAAATAATGACTATTCTACACAAAAAGAAAAGAAAAAGGAACACAATGGAAATATCCAATCCATTACTGCTACGTAGGAAAATTAAGCGACAAAGTAGCAAATGGTTCAGCTCAATTCATATTTTGAATGCTGACAAAGATTTGTAGCGTGAATGGAAACAACTATACACACACACACACCCACGTCCCAAACAAACACCACAAAACCTATTCCTTCCGGCCCTCCTAGTAGTGTGGAAGTGAATGTGTCATACCGTAAAGGATATGCATTTCCACTTCACTTTCGTGTCGCGTCGTGCTGGGTGAAAGATCGCGTATTGTGTGCAGTGTTTTCGTCAGTGTTATCCATCGATCCCCGGTTTCCAGTCTTCTGCACAACGATCGAGATCGAGTAATTGCAGTTAGCAGCAGTGACAGTGTAACGACGGACAGTACCAAGAGCCGACAAACCTTCAACTGTCGTCGGCACCGCCGCCAGCAGCAGTAGCAGTAGCAAGCAGCTTGTGGTGCAGCGTGTATTGGCAAGTGACCGACAACACACCCGTAGCCAGACGTACTACTGCACCGACGCTACAAATCCGCAAAGAAGATTGTAACCCATCCCCTTTTTAAGTCAATAATTATAAACGTAATCAGAGAGAAAAAAAATCAAAAAAGAAACAAAAAAAATTATTGTTCAAACTTTGTGTACCGTGTTGTGTATTCTGTCCCTCCCCGCAATTTTTATATTACTACACCAGTATCGGATTATAGAGAGAACGAAAAACGAATGTATTGTAACCACAACCTGTTAATGCTAAGCTGTGCAACGAAACCCAACACACATATTTATTATATACTTCGACTAATTTATACTGTTCGATTTTTATTTTATTTTTAGTTATTTGTATAGTTTCTCCTTAACGCATGTGATAGAGGCACTTCGTGTGCGTAATAGAATACTCTTGTACAAAACACGCTGTAGAATAATGCGACTAAAGCGTTGAACGAGTTGTTATAATTTTTGCGATAGGCGAAAGGTAACGAACGAGAAGAAGACTTGAGGAACTAATTAATCGAAACTCTAGGTAAAATGTAAAATGTTCCCCTGTATGTTTTTATTTTAACGGAACAGAACAAGCTGTACTGCTGTGTGACAAAAAATCGTACTCAAATACCGTGTAAGTTGACATTTAATTTGATATGTAGCGTAATAGTTAGAATGCATGGCAAACAGTACTATTTAGTGGATTTATGTTTGCCACCACCAACAGCTGCAACATATGTTTAGAAAGCAAATGTTGAATGTATTCCGATGATTTATAATGTTGGCGTAACATTTAAGCTCGTTACAATGTAACGAAAGATTGTAATGGATGAATGATCGTTTGTGTGACTTTTTGGAAAGTTCACAATTAATCTAGCACAGAGACACACGGGAACATATCACGATCATCCGTTGAAAACCGAGCTCTGGAAACAATGTTCGGAAGGAATCATTTTTCAATATAAGATTCTTGACAAAAACATTGTCTGCTTACTAAGCTAAACATTAGAATGTATAAATGCGTTTCGATTAGCCCTTGCTTTAGTATCAATCGTCAATCCATAAAAGAATTGTACGCAATCAGATGGATAGCTTCAAGAGACTGTGTAAATGAAGCACGCTACGGGGTGTGCACGATGCTTTGTTAACTGAAGGGCAATATTTAATGAGTAATTGTAATGTAAAAGCATTCCTGCGAGATGTCTTTTATTTATTCTATCGAGCAACGGTCGAACAAAAAATTATTATTGTTTCGTTTAGGTTAAACGCGCATTATACTTTGAAAGAACAGTCGCTGTATGGCTACGTTGTTTCCTAACTGTAAGGACATTCCATAACGAAGGAATGGCAACATAAGACTGAACGCTGTATCTCCATTAACTTGAAGCATGTATCTCGAGGGATAGTTGGAATAATGTAGTAGACTTATAGTAAATACCTACTTATTTTCTTTTCCGTTCAATTTGTTTACACAAAAAGCAAAAGCAATGCAAACGCGTGCTACAAAAGAAAAACACATGGTAATTCTTCGATCGTTCGATCAATTCGCATTGCTTTGGGTACAACTGCCTGTCACACTGTTTATCATAAGATTTGTCCTTATCACTGTAAGAGGGAGGGTATTGAATGTGAACAGATATATTTGATCAAAACTACCGTCCTCTAAAGCATCCTTTCGCTTTCAAACGTATAGAAGAATTTAAGAATCAATATTTGTATTTGTTACGAGCCACGGTATTAATGTCTTCCCCACCTGGGAGTGTAAATTCAATTTCATTTTAAACCATTAGAAAATGAATTTGAAATGAATAATTCCTGTTTCTGTGACAGGTAGGCGGATCGTTAAAAACGGTTTCGCAACAATATTGTAGAAGGGATGTAAAACCCATGCAATGTACTGTTTTAGCATAAGCATTGTAACAAGTGACAATTAAAAGCGAAGGAATAATGTTCAACAACCCCTAATGATGAAATCTCCTTCTGACTCCATACGCCGACTGGGAAACTTTATAATGAGTTCTTGAGTTCTTGATGTTAATCTCATTGATTAAGGCAGTCCTATACTGCTCTAGAGTTTGGTCTAATACATCAAAGCTTTTGCTTCGAATCTCATCTGAGTCTGAAGTACGAAGTTACTGTACGGCTTATAGTGGCACAAAAAAATCAAATAAGCCATTTTATTGGAAGAGATCTGGCCAAGTAGATCGTTATATTAAGAAGAAAAATACCCATCAGTAAGCAAGGTAAGGATAATAACACAAAAACAAAGAGTGTGTTAAAATAGCAATGAAGATACAATGGTAAAAGGTGTACAAACCATGTCGTCGCTTTGGAGCGTAAATTTACCCGAAGATCCTTTTTGTAACCTTGTTCGATCAATCAGTACATAGTTTTCAAATTCCTGGCTTCTAAAGCAGAAAAAGAATAGTATTTCCATGTCAATTAGTAATTTTATGTAAATTTTATCATTAGTCGTCGATTTAAAAAAAAACTATAACGTGTTTAGGGTAAAAAAACAGTTATCAAAACTGATAACATTTATTGAAAATGTCATGCTGTGATAGT
The DNA here is from genome assembly GCA_016170015.1 of Anopheles longipalpis. Taxonomy (NCBI): domain Eukaryota; kingdom Metazoa; phylum Arthropoda; class Insecta; order Diptera; family Culicidae; genus Anopheles; species Anopheles longipalpis. The sequence continues at coordinate 43,029,108 of CM028106.1, forward strand.
ACACTAACTAGGCAAAACGAAAAACAACTCATTCTTATATAAAAAATAGTATGTTGCAACGAGCGAAATAACAACAAAAGACTGTTCAAAGAAAAAGAAAACAGATCACCACAAGTGAAATTGTTTAAAATTAAATGTTTATTTTACTTCCGTTTCTTTACGTTTTGTCTCATCTGCACATCTTTTCTCCTTTTTTTGTTTTCCAATGTTTGTTTTGCATTTCTCAATCGCTCCTTTTTTGCGATTTTCTCTAACTCTTTTATAACCCCTGGTCAGCAACACTTTTTTGTTTCGTTCCTGCTTTTTTAAGCTTTACGATTCGTCTCAATTATTCACAGTGGTTTCACAAAATTATTAGCCTAAATACAATCGCGTCCCATTTTCCTTTTATATGCTTTTGCGGCAATCACACTCTGCTTTTGTTTTTGCTTCAGCTACTTTACACTACACAACGCCATCCCCTGTTTTTATTCCCTTCCCATCCTTTCTACTGCCCCTTTAACCTTCCTCATCATTTGAAACTTAAAGCGTTTAATCTGTCGGCGTGATTTTTCTTTTAATTGTTCCAGAACCCATTGAGGAAAGTGAGTAAGAGAGACGGCGAGAGAGAAAAGACAGAAAAAGGACAGGCAGTTTGAGTTGATAATTAATGACAAAGTGTGCATTATTATTTGTTTTCCGATGTGTTTTTACACACATTAGATTTTGGGGGGTATCCGGGGATGAGATTGATCCTGGACCATTCCACCAGCAGAACACGTGACGGGATATAATAGGGGGACGTTTTGGGGGGTGACTGAACGGCAACAAAACAAAAACAAAAGTATTTTGGGGGGGGGGGGGGGGGGAGATGTACATATCATACAACGTCCCATATCTCATATTACATCCATCCCTCTCCCCCGCATTTCCCCTTCTTTTGCATGTTTATACGTTTCGTTTTAACTGTTCTATCAACTACTCGCTTATTATCTTTAGTATGTTTCCCCATGTTTGTTTCTTCCTTTCTTCTGCTTCTTCTGCTGCTGCTGCTCCACAAACTTAACTATCCATTGTGTCTTACGTACTACTTGGGGGAGGAGGAAGGGGTTTTTATGTTTACATTCCTTTCTGTTAATTATTTCGTTCCTCGCTTGATAAGTGTTGATCCTGATTCGTATTTTGTTTTTCGATTATTTGTTCTATTGTTTGCTTTTCCCATTGTTTTTTTCTTCTTTGTTTGCCTACCAACTATGATCCTTACCCACAATTATGTAAATCCAACTCGTTATATCGTGCTTGCTGCTGCTGCTGCTTGGCAATCGTTTCACATCCTCTTTTCTTACCATCCCCCACCCCGGTGGTCTACTATTGCTCTTCCACTGTCCACTGACGATATTCGAAGGGATTTTGTGATAATTGTGAAAAGAAATGTACTGCCTATTCAGCTTACACCCGAGTGTTTCAGCAGCTATAACCTATGGAACACAGTAACAAATTTACAATTCGTGTCGAAAGATCGCTTTCGCGCGTGTGTGTGTGTGTTTAGAAAAGGAAACATTCTGCAATAGCTGCGATTACGAAATGATGAATATCCCCGACACTTTACGATCAGAAACTGATGCTTTATGTGACGCATAAACTCTTAGTGTGTATTGGCATTGTAATGTACATAGTCGGGCGATGGGCGAAAAACACAAATATAAGAGAAGAAAGCATTAGCGAAATCCCTTCTTCCTGCTGCCTGTGTGTTAGTCTATTGCTTATTGTGGGTGGTGTGTCGTGCTTTCCTGCCCTACCCAGCCTAAAAAATTACTTCCTAATCACGGTTCAATACCTTCTCGCTTTGTACAAACATTCCATTATTACGTGGCCCATACACCATATTTCAGAACCATTCAACATTGAACTAAAGTTTGTAAGGATAACAATCAGTGTTAAAACATAGAAAGAAATACATCTAGCAGCGGTCCTGTTTCTTCCAACACACGTAAGCACGAAACCAGGTGCACCAGGAGGGAAGGAGGAAAGGTGCAAAAATTCGGATTTAAACATTGTT
>CM028106.1:43042385-43103753 GCA_016170015.1 Anopheles longipalpis
GTTGTTGCGTTGGGGGCTCCCGGGGTAGCACTGTTGTTGCCGCTGCTACTGCTGCCACTGGCACCCTGGACGTTGTTGTTTGGGTTGAACATTTTTTTCGAGGACTTCAGCGAACTGTCGAGAGGCTGACCACCGTCACCACACTTCACACTACTTGCAGCGGCTGCAGGCGCATTGTCGGCCATCAGCAGGGACACAGCAAGCGCGCGTGTGTATGTGTGTGTCTGTGTGTATCTACTCGAGGGAAAGCGGCTCTTTGCTGACACAATAGCCCCTCGGTAAAGTGAAACACACAACGGTAATCCGCAAATATTCACTGCTTCTTCAATTTACTGCTGCAGCCATGCATTCGAAATATAATGGACCAACACACACGCACACATGCACTCAAACACCAATGCACGACACTTCTTCTGCAACCCGTTCTATTGTTCTCACTCTGTCTCGCTTTTCACACGTACGTCGCCGTATTGACCGTTTTGGAGTTCGCGAACCGACTGCGGATTGCACTTTGCTTTTGTCCTCTGAGCGTGTAGAATGATGATGTTCCTGCTGACAGCAAGACACCCACCATCAAAACCACTTTACTGCTGGCTCTTTCTCGCACTAGCTATCTCATTCTTTTCACGCACACATTACACACACACTCACGTACTGTGGGTTCACCAACACCTTCTATTTCGTATATATATACACACACTACGATGCGCCTAGCTACACGAACTGGACGGTGATTGTCGGTTCTCCGTGTTCTGCGTTACAAATCTACACCTTTTTTAATGATTACCAACTTCAGGAATGTTCTTACTACTTTCAGGAATACTTTTCTGTAAACCCGTTCCAACGTGTCTCCGACTTTGTACACGGGCAACCTGGCCCGCTGAATGGCTTGCTGCGATTATGATTAGCAACGATGTGTTATGGTGGTTGTGTTACGCTTTTGTCTCTTGGCCCGTGGCACCTTTGCCTCGCGCAACTCTCACCACCTTTGTCGTTTGGTTCACCAGCTCGAAAGCAAAACTGAAACCGAAATGACGACGGTCAGTTGCGTTGGTCAGGGGACTGTTGGGTTACTACCACCTTCGATGGATCTGGTACCCCTCAGGGCGGGTGGGTGTGAATGAGATCGAACGTAACCCTTGCTAGCTGGTCGCACCTTTCAACTGATTCTGTTTTGCGAAGCGATCCAACCGATGGGGGGCTAGACAAAAGAAGGGAAAGAAAAACAACCAGCCACAAGGGCCCTGTTTCCTTGAGCTGATCAAGGGCGAATTTTCTTCACAACTATCACACTGCTTAACGTGATACAGTCAAGTGGCTGTGTTTGGGGGGCTTTTCACAAAAGTAAACTTCCTCATAAAGAGACGGTTTTGAGTTAAAAAGCAAAAGATCCACGATTCACACGATCCAACAACGGAGCAAGAAGATGGAGTTGATGATGATGGTACTCCTGACTGCTGGGTCTGTTCGATTGCGACGTGCTTTTTTCTCTAGAAGAGCGCCATCTCACTTGCACTAGCGTGTTCGTTATATCTGTGTCTCATGTTTTGCATAACGTCTTCTGCCGTTTGGAGCAGCGAGAGTGTTGGTATTGTGCGAGGAAAATGGAAACATTGCACGCATACTCCTGCATGTACGTATCAATATGACATTGGTAGTGGTGGGCAACTAATCAGATGAGATTTGTTTACTATACCAGGTGGAGTTCGCACGGCATGATTGTTAAGGTTTGAAATAATCCAGAAAGCTGTTCAATTATAATGATTTTAATTGTTTGCATTCAATAGAGCAGGAAGCTGGTAGAAATGTTTTGTTCAGATTAAGTATGACGGCTCTAAAGGACAATAACTCCTTTTCCGTATCAATTTCGCGGAATAAACCATCAGAAAAAGGTTAAATTTTAGAGCAGTTTGAATTGAAAGTACGTTACAAACCAGCAGTAATCAACTTTACATAAGCTTTGGAATGGAGTGTAATTTTTGGAAAACCCTAGAGAGAAATTATGGGCCTATAAATACAAAAAGACATACATTTTCTGCATTTTCTACGGAAAATTTATCATTCAATTCATTACAAAGTTGTGGAACAAACAATCCCTAAACCAACCATTGGATATAAACGTACGATTTCAAACTCATAAATAAGGTTGACAATTCGACTTGTCAAAAGATAACGGAATCAAAACAATGTAAACGGCAAGCAGATCAGTCGCATTAATGCTCTTATCCAAAAAATGGCTTGAATTTTACGGAAATTGTTGTGATTGTACGTTGTAAGATGGTCGATACTATGAAATATTCATTCGGATGACCGGTAATTCTATTTGAACCGTGTGAAGATTGATTGGGTTTGTTCGGAAAGTAATAACAAGTAGTAAAGGTAAACAGAATCAAACGATCTACTGTAATTTCAAAACATAAATTGATGGAATATTTATCTGTTTTTCAGGAGAGAGTAGATTGATATGAATATTATCAGTTTATCGTCATTCAGTGCCAAGAGTGCTCGACAATAATTAGTATAAGACTAATTTTTAAAGCATATCGAAGAAATGCTGACCGTCTTAATGACTAGGAGCAACGAGCAACTTATCGGACCGCGGTAGGTAAAATGTATTTCTAGTTATATGTTGCTACAAAACATCAAGCCTATTTCAATAAGGTTTCATTGTTGTTTAAGTTTTGAAGATTACATTTAAGAAAGAAGCATCAAAATTACGAAAAAAAAACAGGAATTATCGTACAGGCGAACATGCTAATTACTAGCAGTCACTATTTTTTCAGATGTTTTATGTTAACCTAATATTAGCGCACGTGTTTTAGCAAACTTCTAACTCGTCAATAATACTTTGTTTAAAATAGGCCAGAAATGGCCGGCGTGACCTGTACGGTTTGTTTGAAGACCGGTTCAACATCATTTGGGAAGTTTGGTATCTTGGTTCTTTTAAAACGGTATAATGTCATATTCGATTACGATTGTGATTTAAATTCCTATCCCTAAGTAAATATTGTGAAACCCAATACAATCGACACGCACCACAACTGTACGACAACTGTTTCCTTTCCATGTGTATTGGAATTATCTATTTATATAGCATAGTTTTTTTTATTCATAAGGAACGACCTGGCCGTATTGCTTATATATAGCATAGTTATGATAATGAAATACTTTATTAGGTACTGCAAGTTAGAAGTTCTTATAAGCTTAGAATATTGGTAGTATAATATTTTGTCTTTGCGTTTATCTATTTTCTTGATTCAGTATTGATACAGTATCATTTTCTGTACCGATTTTAGAGCGAATTGTTTGGGGAATGAATTTTGTTTGCTTAATCAGAAGTAATTTATAATTACATCTGTTATCGTTAGTCTGACCCTAATTAGAAATGTAATGAAATCATTATAACTTCATAATGAAACAACTTTTTTTTTACTCAGTGTATAAGTCAGTGCTACGGTCAGTCAGTTACATAGTCAGTCCTTACTACGGGGCGACGGTCCGGATGGGATTTGATACCCAGTCCTGTCATGTGGACCGGCACCGTTTATTACATACACCACCAGGCCGTCCCAATGCCCCAACAACAAGAAAAAAGTTAAGCTAATAAATCATCATTATTTTGTTACTAGAGTCCAAAAGATCAATTTTGAACTTTCTACCAAATATTTAGATAAGTTCTGTTCTCACGTTTTGTCCTACAGTTGAACATAGCTAATGATTTTTATTTTTTCGAGCACTAAGAAAAACTATTTTGTTAAAAATGCAGCGCGCAAGAAAGAGTTTAACAAATGTTAAGCCGAAATAAATATGAATTTTCATTACCAACATTGCGAAAGATTAGCTGAAGTCCACTCTGAAGGATATGTACTTATGCTTTCAGTGATGCTGATATGTTCACTCTTTATTGTCGCATTCAATGTTCCATTCTAATATTTGGTCATTCAAGTAAACTCGCAATTTTTAAAACTAAACGTATTAGTGCTGTTTTGGAATAATAAGTAATGTAAGCAAATCCATTTAAGAAAATGGCAAAGAGTCCATTTAAACATTAGGAAAAAAGTATAAGAACCTTAAGGCAAGTCCTAGTGTCTGGTGATACAGAGTTAAGACTATTGCAATTACAGTTCCTGGATCGAATCTAGACAGGACATAATTATCTGGCTTCTTGAATACGAACGTAATGACCAAGCAATTAAAGCGTTATGTTCGGATTAACCAAATGCAATGCGTAAAAAGTGCTGAAACAAAGGAACATTTAAAATACAAATCGATAAATAGTAACATTCATTATAAAACCAAGAGAAAATGTGAAATGTTATTCTAATTAAAATAAATCATAATATTGCCCATTTTCATCCCTATTATAAAAAATTAAAAAATGAATATGTAAAAAATGTTAAACTGTGTTACTATAACTTCAGGAGATCTTGGCCTGTCATTTTTGGCCTTTACCTTATTTACTCGTGGCAGGATAGTTAGTTCTACGTACGGAGGTACGGTCTGGATGGGATCTGTCTATGCAATAGTTCTTCACCTAATTTAATCCCTTATATGAGAAAAAGGAGTTTCGGCCAGGAAACGGTGTTCACAATTCGGAAATGGCTTCTAACCAAGGTGGATTGTATCGTAGTTTAAGTTTTCAATAGTTGTAAGCAGTACTGCATGACCGATATTATTAAATTCAAAATGTGGAGAAAGAGGAGTAGTGACGGAAGATCGAGGATCGAATATTTAATATTGTTTAGAAAACTACTTTTTTAATAATACTCGAATAAAGTGAAGCGAATATGTTAAAGTATAGATACAATTGTCTAGATAAATAGCGATCAATCGTTATTATTATCACTTTAAGACTCTTTTAGCACTCCAAATGAAAACTAAATGTAATATATTATTTATAATTTTTCATCATGACCCATTTAGTCGTATGTTCAGTGATAAGTTTTTTTAAAAATTTTGTTGAAAATGGAACACCGCTATTCTGCCGTGCTATATTTAGCACAATACATTTAAAATGCAAAGAGCAATAATTTTTGCATGAAACAATTTCCTAGCCCGTGTTCAACCCGTTTGCCAGCTTACATCAAACAGTTATGATATTACGTTTCGAGAATGCTTCAATTGTTGTTGGTTTGTTTCTATCTTTTGATGATGATGGTGTTTTTTTATGGGGTCTCCACTCCTGCATCTGGAATGGATTCTCTTGTTCACCGTTTATGGTACACGCATCGTTTGCTAAACGGTACTACGAATACCATGAGCGATGTTCAGATAGTGCTCGAAGGAAACAACGACGCACCGCTGCTGGTTAGATGGTGGAAGATGGCAATGGATGGCAAACCGTGGATGGAGTCTCGGTTGCTGCTGCCAACACATAAAAGTGTGATCCATCCATGGAGCAGGGCACGGCTGCGGAGCGGAAAGCATGATGGTTTCAAGATTGTGCTACGCTCGAGAGTACGACGAGAGTACGGGAAACTAGACTATCGCGAGCCCCGTAGTCTCGTAACAATAACTAACGTTGAGTAATGGAATAACTGTTCACAACTGTTTCAAAAAAGGAAAGTCATTTATGGCGTTTATTTTTTTTTCCTTCCTTTTACACGCCGCTCGGTTTCTCATCTCACGTCGTTTGCCATCTTGCTGCGGTGTAAAGCAATGGTGCCGTTATAGGCTGAGGAAAAGAAAAAGTTTGATTTTTGTTTTAGGATAAATTTTAGATAACATCCATAATTAGATTAAGCACTGAATTCTGAGAAATACCCTCACAAATGATTATGCGTCTTTGGGTTTAGAAAAAGGAAAGATTACTTTTTGTTCTTACATTATATTATAAGCCATGGATATTTTACAACTCAATTGCTATTTCTCGTTTCCCAACGTTTTCTTTGAATAATCCAATATTCCTTTCCTATTTCCATTTCTATACTTATTGTTGCATAGTTCTCTAAACAACCTTATATTTTGATGTTTATCTTTACTTTAGATTATGATTAAAACAACTTTCTCCTTATTGGACTAAAGGAAAATTATACATTCAGAATTTTCCGAAACATCGAATATTTTTATTCGCATGCACTTCCTTTTTTTGGTAGCCTGCCATTACTGGTTTTCCTTGACTTTATTTAGTCAGTTGGGATTTGATTCTTGGTCCTGTTCTCTACTATTTCCAACACCTGGGAGGCCGCCCCCATACTAGGAATTTGCATACTAGAAGTTCACAAATATCTGGTAAAACTTTCACATCCATGTGTCGATAAATAACGAAGGGAGCCCAGAGAGATAATATTTTGTTAATTGATACCCAGAATTTGCTCGAAGATGTGTGGATTGATTGACTTAAAATTTTCACCGGAAATTGGTCATACAATGTTCCAGTACTTCTTTCAGTAAGGCTTTCAATTTTAAACGGGCTTTAAATTTTTTTTAAAAGCAAAAATAAAATACAACTTTGCAGCCTTTTCCATTTGCCCATAATTAAATATTAAATTTAGTAAGTAATTGTAATTAATCAGAAATACCTGTTTCTCGAAATTTGGAGTGTATATCTCCCCTCAAACTGTTAAATTATGCATTATGCCTTGGGGCGGTCTAGGGATATAAGTGGTAGTGGTGATGCTGTTACACGACTGGTCCAGGTATCTCATCCCAACTGAGCCGAATCTCCAGGATTTACTATTCTGTTACGTGTAATTAAAGTCAAGAAAAGCTATAAAATTATCATGTTAAATCCCTTGAGCTTCAAAGAGCCACATGAGAAGATACTTCTTCATTACCATGTAGACGAACAGTTAAGTTAGTAGTTCTTTGCCACCGGGGAGTCACTGGTTCACAACTTCCGGCGTATTATACTGAAACTCCGAAGAACAAAACTTGACATCAAACATCAAATCATAATGATTCAATAAATTAACTTTTATTTTCAATGACGATTGTTTTCTATGCCAGTATAAAATAATTAATTGAGAAACACAGAAATGACTTGCAGCCAGAAGTAGAGCAAATCCTCAACATGTGTCTACGTGTACAATGAGTTAAGTGAATGTTTTTCCTTCCGATCAAACTAGGACAACTCCGCACTCAAATGCAGTATTCTTCATTACAACATCAACCTGCTGTAAAAGTGCATGCCCAGCAAGAAAATGCTTCCCAGCAAATCGTGAAACACCATTTATTCGTTCGCTTCTCTACGCGATCGTGTACGGAGTCTTTCTATTTAAACTCAATGTTGAAGAAAAAAAAAACGACAAAAAATTAAAAAAAAAAACGCAAAACCAGCAAATACTGATGAGTTGGCGTTTTGTATGAATCCGACAAACAGTGGTGTGGTGTTGTTGCTGTTATAACAAAAAAAATTCCATCACCCGTTTGCCGCTACCAGTCGCTACCGGTGCTGACTGCAGTTCAATTAAAGTAAATATTCGCCTAGCGTGTTCGGTGGGATTTTCTTTTGTACCATATGGCCTTCCCGTACGAAGCCTTCCAGCTAACGCTGGCGCTAGAGTTGTCTTGGGGTGGGAAAGTTAAAAAACAAATATTCAATTATTTTTGTTACACAGTTAGTAGTGTCGATTTTTTTTTCTTTTTTAGCTTTAATTTTTATTGTTTGCGCTGTTTGCTGTGGCGATGTTTGTTTATGATGCTGTCACGATTTGCAGTACTGGCAATAAGAAAATGAATTAAATGTAAAGAAAAATTGTGGGGTTAAAAAACATACAAACATAAGGGGGAAAATGTGTNTTTTTTTTCTTATTTAGCTTTAATTTTTATTGTTTGCGCTGTTTGCTGTGGCGATGTTTGTTTATGATGCTGTCACGATTTGCAGTACTGGCAATAAGAAAATGAATTAAATGTAAAGAAAAATTGTGGGGTTAAAAAACATACAAACATAAGGGGGAAAATGTGTCATCGATTTCGTGTCGTAAGGAAAATTTAATGAAAACAACCGAACTGTTTGCGGTAAGTTGTAAGTTGCACAAAAACTGTCCCGTTTTGTCGTAATGCAATCCCGCAAGCTTTGTTTTACAACGAGACAAGTTTCAATGTGTGCAATGTTTTTTTTTAGTGTACCAGAAAGCAAAAATAACACAAAAAAACTTTAGCTTGGGAAGCAAACGAAAAACTAGTAATCTTCGTCCTTCACCGACCGACCCAGTATTAAGCGGAAACGTGGAGCTGGCTTCGCTGGAAGTGGTGTGCAATTTTTACCATGCAAAGCACCATTTACCACCAGTTTGCTAATCGTACGCGGCTGTTCGTACGAAAAACCCCAACTAACTCGCCCGGTTAGTACCTATGATTATGTGGCGCAATGCATATTTCGCTGTAATTTTATGTAACCACGCAAAGCCCGATCGTCAGCACGACCGACGACGGTCGACAGAATAGGCTGAGCAAAGACGTTAAACAAAGCCGAAGGAAAAACGGCCACCATCACCACCACCACCACCACGAACAAACGCCACGGTGGTAACCGATGAGCGGCTACGAATTGTGACGCGTGAGCAAACTCATGCTGCACTTATGGGAAAGTGCAGTGCGCCGATGCACTCGGTATTGCATGGTGCATGCGCCCACCGGAGGATGATGGTACACACCGTGTGCGTCGGTGCTTCGGTGCTTGCGCACCGTCTAGGAAAACGGTGTGACTAACTATCTTTCCCAAGCAAACGCAACATGTTTGGTATCTTGTGACAATATGGCTTTTGAAAAAAGGGGTTTGTCCTAAGAAATAAAGACAAAAAATAAAGCCAACTCCCTAACTAACTCGCTGCTTGAACAGTGCTGGACAAATAAACGAATAATTTGAGCAGCAACTCAGGTGAAACATATACCGATGCTCCAGTTTTACTGCCAACGGACCAAACACGTTGGATTTTTTTTTCGTTATTGGCCTGTGAGTCATTTGTCGCGTTTCCGTTTTGCAGGTAGGATGGAATGGATAACGCTCGAAATATGACGACGTACCTTTCGTACGGGTCGGTTGTAAGCTACAACGGTGTACAACGATAATCCGTGGTAGTTTGTAGTTTTACTTCAACCTCCGCGGGGGTTAATGCGTTATGACGTTTTGCCTTGTTGTAACCCTTATGCACCTGGAAACGGAACGAATCCGTCAGTTGGTTCGTACAAATGAACGGAATGGAAATATGCCTAGTTTTGCGTAGTGGCTGCGAAGTTGTGCCACAGTTTTGCATGAACTTCGTCGTTTGATGTGAAGTGGTTGAAGGATACATTTTTAAATATGAAAATCTAGTCTAATAAGTCTAATAAATCTACTGCATCACTAGGGCACAGAATTATAATTTCTAAAAGTGCTTTATTTCTCTTCTTTGGTGTTAAACTGGCTACCGATAGTAGAAGTAGAGTTAAAACCAAACCCAGGTGTACTTTTAATATTTTTGCAAAAATATTTGAATAATATTTGGCAAATATTTTTTTGGTACTATCACCTCTTGCAGCTTGCAATTTCTAACGATCCTCAATTTTAGTTACCCGTATCAGAACGATCTGTCTTACAGGTACTAAGATACGGTCCGGATAGGAGTTGGTACCGGTCCTGTCATGCAAGACTGGCGATGCTATGCCTAAACCACCTTTGAAGTCACTGTGAAGTGTATGTACACGGAATACTACCCGTCAGTAATTACCATTGTGTATCAATGTTTTTTGTCCATTTTATGTCATTTCTATATGGCTTATTAGACTTAATTTTAACAATTAACCGGAGAGTAGGTCCTTGCTACGGGGAAAAGGATTTTGCCTTTCATTGTATTGTGCGAAAAATTAGTGCCCCATTGAGGTCTAATGTCTTTCTTCCAGGACATGATGAATTAGATTGTTCGGTATCATTCTCATCACGTAACTATCCTATCGTCTTAGGGCCGACTGGTGGTTTGTGTGATAGTGGAGCCGGTCTCTACACGACAGGATCGGGTGTTGAATCCCATCTGGACTCGTTTCCCGCACGCAGGACTTACTACTTCGCTACGGGTAATTAAAGTGAAGCAAAAGTCAGAAATGGCTTTTGTTCCATTTTTTTATTATATTCGTTTGTTATATGTATGTATGTATGTATGTATCCCATCCGGACCGGACCCGTAGCAAGGACTGACTATCCAGCTACGTGGTAAAATAAGTCTAGTAACCCAGAAATGGCCGGCGTGACCTGTAAGGTCGTTAAAAGCCAAGAAGAGAACTGATTTACTGACAACTTCTACTTAATGATTTACAATGTTACGTCGTGCATATTAACGCGACCTATCTTCTTATGCCTGCTGTAACTTTTTTACTAGAAATCTTTTTACAAAGTTGATGTGCAAAAAAGTTTAGTGTAAAGTAGTTGTAACATCTTACGGGAGTTTCGAGTTCAAATGGAAAAGTTGGATCCATTTCTGAATTATTTTCAATTTGAACTTGAAAATGTTGTGATATTTGCAATTGAAAAGCTTTTAATTTTTTTCCTACCTTACCGTGCAAATAGACCTAGAGCGACATTTCTCGCGCGACATTTCTCGTCAATATTCGATGAAATGCGATGAAAAGTCCATATATAAAAAACAGCATTGAAACGTCATTTCCATAGAAACACATAGAAATATTCCATCGAAGTAGCCACAGAAATGTCTCGCCGAGCGATTTGCTTTGTTTGCAGAATTGAGCTACTTTTGAGAAATGTCGCGCGAGAAATGTCTCTCTACGTCTATTTCCACGGTGAAATTGAGGAAGTTTCCAGATGTCTCGCGACATTTCCCTCCTACAAAAGAAGATTCCAGAATTGCTTCTACTTTGCTATTTTGAAATTGAAAACTCTGTAGTATACTTATTATTAATCTTGCGAAATACAAAATTTACAAATAACGGTTGTTGGATTGTTCGTCCTGGCTGATGCAGGTGGAAATCAGACCACGTCAATCAGTATGTTAAAACAAGGGCCGCGTAATAACATCCTGTGGACAACCCTTGTCACGAACGTCACATTAAACCTGTGAGACTTATTCAACTGTGAAGCTCATCGTCTCCTCAAGAATAAGCTGCCTACTAAACAACATGTCTGGTATGGTTTTTACCTGTCCTATGTCGTTTCTTGTCATTAAGTTGCCATTTTGGTCAATAGTAGAAGATGTTTTCTACGTGGTTTAATGACCTACTTGGTCATGCCTGTCACAAACCCGCCTATTAAGAACCTAGTAACCGATTTTTTCTTAGTAATCAAATAGGCTAATCCTTTATATTACGAAATGCGTTTTTACTGTATCAATATCATCATTTCTATCACTACACCACCTAGTCTTTATTCTAGTCCCAATTCTTTATATTGTTTATTTGAAACATAAGATGTTTTTTTTAACCTATTTGATTGTTTGAACTGTGGGATGTGTTCTTCAAGCCTTAATTTAGGTTTTATAAGGTGTATTCACGATTTAATTTTATTATAGTAGTATAAGAGTTAAAGTTCACACATGTTTCCATATATCAATAACTATGTAATTTGACGTGTGTGTTGTGGATCATGTTTGTACATCTATTGGTGTTTGTATATATGTATGTATAGTGTTTCGCCATTTACAACCTCACATGGCCATAAGACACGTCGTGCTATTCAAAACATAGCTTTCCGATGTACGATTGCAATGGAAACGGTTTGGAAGCTAAGCTAGGCTGTAGTAACCTAGTGCGTACATACAGTGCCTTAATTGTGGTCGATAAATGCCGTGTCATGGTTGCAGAGAGGGTAAGCCGTAGGACGAGGTAATACGGGTGTAGGACGAACTCAATCAGTCTGTATCTGGTCGGTTACAAGATTACGCGTTATACTCGTGCACTTATTCAAACACGGCATTTCGATGTGTTGCAGTGTGCACTTATTCTCGGCATCATGGAACGAATTTGGAAAGTGTGCCGAAGGTTGGCCCATTGTGGAGCACCGTACAGCGTTCGAGTGAACTTGCTGATCTAGTCTAGATGCGTGATGTACGTGCGTTATGCGCAAATCCCCTCAAAAGGGATACGAAGCCGGCTGAGAAGCATTGAAATTACACTGCAACACTTCGCGGTTTGCGGAGCATTTGGAAATCAAGCATCGCACAATTGCAGTTGTGGGTAAAAGGGTAGAAGTTTGAAATATTTATAAATACTGTATTTTACATTAGAAGGTTCTTTTTTTAATTCATGTAGAATTTGACTAGATATATAGAACGTCTTCAATATATTCATTATTGTGATTGTGATGGTAATTTCTTATACTATTCTAGCAGTGAGACTTCATCGTTTGTAATCAATACCATTTTCAATCGATACAGATTATTTATAGATTTGTTCAGTACAGTAGACAGTAGCTTGAGCAAATTGTTCATGAAAAGTTCATGTGGATTCGAAAAGGTCCTAATAAAATCGGACCATTCCCCATTGTCTATTTATGCAAGAGTGACGAATTTTTAAATGGTCTTTTTCCCCTTGTCACAAATTGTCGAGGTCAGTTGGCTTGCGGCCTAAATTTGGAAATCAAACGAATGGAAGTCACATTATTATGATACATACAATCGATAATAATTCCACTCCAGGCTATAAGGGTTGTTGGACAGCGAAAAAGAAATGCATAGCTAGCAGCATATGTGTACAATTCACAAGCGATGATTGGACATGTTTAGTGTTTTTGTTTTTTTTTCTCACTTTTTCTTTGCATGTGATTATAAAAAAAACAAGATTGCATTGTAAAATAGAACGGGTGTTCGAATAATTAATTTTAAAATGATATGACATTGGGCGAACAGCAACAAAAAAACTGACGGACGGATAGAAAACAGTTGGCCCCAGCTGTTTTTCCATGAGCGTGAAAGAGTGACACGGTTTTGAGAGAGAGAAACTGTGGACAATAGAGAGAATGATACGGGTAGAAAAATGCGTACAGTGCAGGACAGGTGGTTTTAATTGATTAAAATATAAGGTTTCTATCAAAGCGAAGGTGAGAGTTTGGTAAAAATTTTCCTTCTCTCCCGTGGAGTTCGTCGATCGGTGCGGAGCGTTGAGAGCGATTGTTTATTTACAGTCTCTTACCGGTTTGTACCGATTGTACCGTGCAGCACGTGTTGAACGCAACGAACCTTTCAATGGGGTGGTGGTCTTTTCGAGTGTATGTGGATTGTGCTCACGCCACGCCATGTCGCTCTCGGCACAGGTTGATGGGCACTAGGCAAGTCTACGATGCGTAGACCCTAAAATCAGGGATGGGCAATTTCTTAAGTAGAGTTGGATTATTTTTGATAAATAATAAATTAATCATCTGACTTAATTATTACGAACAATATTATAATAATAGCATGTTATGTATGATAGACCATCATGTCCTTTTGAAGTCTTATGTAGTTCAATACTATAGGCCAAATGGCCCAAATATCTCTGAGTGACACGGTGGTATATGTCAGCAGAACCGGGTATGAACTCCCATCCGGACCGAACCCCCGTACAGCTAAATATAGCCAAGGAAAGTAAAGTCATGATCCTGATGATAATCCATGTCTATTGCTGGGTATTTATGGTAGTTCGTTCACAATATATTTGCATCTGTTTTGATTACATTGTTAAAAAATAATCACGAAGAGAATTATTTCCACTTGTTGGTTGGTATGTGGTCGTCCTAAATCAACAGATCAGTTTGTTGATTTTTATTTTATTACTTGTTGTGTTTTAGTTCTTTGAAACGAAATAGTTTATAGTCTTTTAAGATCATTATTTTACTTCATAGTTGCAGAAAATGCATTTGGAACCAAAACATTTTTACTCCTCTTCCCGCCATTCGGAGTTTGGCCAGAGCGATCGTTGTTTAAAGCTAGAACGATCGTTGGTGATTGTTGGTTAATGTGCTTTTTTGCAATAGTGATCACCATAAGTTTGGCTTCAAGATTTTCATTTACCACTCCCTTTCTACTTAATTGATAACTACGCAACTCTTTATCATTGTCTATTTTTTTTAATAGTTTTTTGCTTCTTTCTTAAATATTACGTTAAACAAATGTGAAACCATTAGTGGCCTATAATTTGACGTAAATTAATTTCTATTGTCTACTTTTAGGTAGAGGAGAAAGGATTTTTTAAATTCTACTATAATGGCTCATTGTCATATGGTCAACACCGCATGTGGTGACAAAATACAAGCCTTATCTCGGGAGTATGGAGAATTATAATTTTTTAACAATTTGTTGGTGCTTAATTTTCAGTGAACTAGATAAAATTAGTAGCTTTTTGTTGGTGGCTCGATATATTATTGTTGTGCACATTTTCCATATCTGTATCCAATTTTTGATTAAATAATTTTAGACGCATATTATTTCAGATAATTCAGCCTACTGAAATAGGTAGTTCCTTTCAACCTTGTGTGCTGAACTACGGGACACTACCATCGGACCCTTAATCAAACCAGCTTGGCTGGCCCTGGAAAAAACAGCCCAAAAGAGCGCAAATGAGCGGTTGTTTAGGGAGTGCAACATTTAGTCTCTCGCTATTCAAACTTTTAATCTCCATCGCGGTACTCTCTTTTGCTCTGTGGAGTAAAGCAACAAGCACTGTCTTGTGGATTTGGTCTGGGGAAGGAAAAAAAAGTTAGTTCCATAGTAGAAACCACTGCGTGCGGTAGCATTGTAGCGGTGTGTCATCGCGCTGTCATCGCGTGCAATTGTGCTGCGGGAACTGCCGTGGACGCATTCCTTCGGTGCATTGTCGTCCTCCGTTCCTTTTTGCCTGCATAAAAGTTTCCGGTTTGCGGTATTGGGTGATGCACAGTTTCCGCTCCGGTGGAAAATCGTTTACAGTGCGCAAGTTAATGAATGATCAAGTGCGTTTGTATATGGGCAGGGTTGCTGCAATAGCTATTGTGTGTGAAAATGGTTTGTGAAATGTGACAAGCCTCTGATGACAAGTGATTGTGAAACTGCCCTAACTGGAAGCATTTAAAGAGCAATATTCCTAGAAAAGGTTCCAAAATATAGTAAGAGATAAAGTGACGTGTGTACAGAAACAAAACACAAGTACAATCCCCGATTATCCTGCACAAATCGCTCATTGTGGCCGATTCCGTGTCACAATCCATCGTCAGCATCAACATCAGCACAGGTTGTGATGGATACGTATGTTAAAAATCTGCTCAACGGTTGGAACATGCCGGAACTGATAAAAGTGTTTCAAGGTAATGTACCAAAAAGTGTGTTCCACATTCCCATCGTTTCCGGTTGCGCAGGAAGTGAGATGGGTGGCACGAGAGCGAGAGAGCACCTACACGAGAGATAAGAGAGTACCACTGGGCAAAAAGAGAGGACGTCCGTGCATATCAGTGTGTTGATAATATAGTGTTTTTTTAGCAAAAAAAAACAAACAAAACAAACAACAACAAAAAGGCGTCATACAAAAAAAAAAAAACAGTTTGGAACTGGTGACTGACAACAAAATATATTTTCTCTCACGTTACCTTTTTCCCATCAATATACAGGCAAGCAAATGGGAAGAATTTTTTGTAGTAACAGTACTGTTTAATGTTTGCTTGTTTAACATGTTTGCGAAAGCTTGAGCCGTCTTTGGCCGAACATAAGTTTTTGGTTTGTCTCATATCGTTGACACGTTTGTGTGCTATGAATTGATGAAATGGGCATTTTCATAGCCTATCATAATGGATAAACCAGTGCTTGTGTTCATAACCAGTGTTCAACATAAGAAATGATCAAATATTATCATTGATAGTTTAGCGCTTACACAAATACTATCAAAACTAAAGGCTAATTCAATTCATAATTGAAATTCCAAAAGCAATAGTACCAACACACACGCACACGCGCCTTATGTATGAAAACTTCATTTACAAAGGGCAAAGAAATTTCGTTCACACTTTAATTACGTGGAAAAGTTTTGAAAATGTGTTGCAATATCTTTCACATTCAGTTCTCTCTCTCTCTCTCTTTCTCTTCGCTTGCCCGCATACCTACACACTCAAACACAAACTAAAATTCCTTCAAGTTGGTAAATAACGCAATTGTTCGTCTTTGGCGGCGCCACGCCACCTTTTGCCACACTGTGTTAATTCCCTTTTTGGTTTCGTACAGGCGACTACTCCATCGAAACATTACGACAGTTTGGAGGACGGTTGTGTTTCACCTAGCAGTGGAGTGAAATTAAATTTGAATTGCAATGAGAATTATATCTTGTCCGGGTGTTGTTCTTCTTCATGCAGCTAAGAAACATTTTTCTCCGTCTCCGTTTGTTCCACTCTCTACCACGACCTTGCCACGTTCTGTTTGAACGTCGTTCTGCAATTACTGTAGCTTTGTGTCTGGGCCCTTCATTCCATCCCAAAACTGTAGGTTCCCTGCTCACACTACATATTGGGTATTACGGGTACGGGGTAGCTTTGAAGTTGATGTTGCTGGCTTCAACAATATTCTATCGACTTTAGTTTTTGGGTGGGTAGGAAAATATTGTGCTGATGTAATACGAACGATCCGAATATAATCCAGTTCCCTTGCGTTAGGTAGTTGTTCGAATGAATGGTATGTTGTAGCACTAGTGCTTACCTAACAAGGTGCTCATCATGATCATTGTTTTCTTGCATCAACCGTGAATCATAACGTTGTTTTTGCTTAATAATTTATTTTTTCTTTTCTAAATCAGACAACTGCTGTTTGAGAAATGCTTACGAAATAAAGAAGCTTCTTGGCATACTTTTCAAAAAATTAAATGTACATGTTGGTTGTACAGGGAATCAAGCACAAATTCGTACAACGGGAAATTAAATAATCTTTAATTCATTTACGTTTTCTCTCATGCATCCAAGGTAAATAAAAGAATCTGCAATGTTAAACTATTTTTTTTAATGGAATTTTGTAAAAATAATTAAACTATTTAACAGAATAAAACATTTCCGTTCAAAATTAATGTACAACTTTGTTGAATTGTTAATTTTAAAAATGTATACAAAAACAATTTCTTATAGCATGCTTGAAACGTTCCCGTTTTTCGCACGATCCTCATAAAAAGCCTTCAGTAAAAAAGAAAATTCAAAATTAAGCTTTAGTGACATAGCTAGACTATTTGTATGATTTGTTATTAAGAAACTTTTGAAGAATAGTTGTTGTCAAATATGTGTTTTGGTGAATTTAAACTGAATTTAAACAATTTTGCTATGCGTTATGCTTTTACATGCTTAGCATTCCAGGCAAAAAGAAAAAAATAATAATTGATGATAATGATAGCTTAGTCGGCTGACAGGTTAAGCTGATAGAATTTCTTTTTTTTGCATTATATTCGAGACATGATGGACATCCAACCGCGAAAGATTGTGAGAAAAAATAAGTAAGACTTTGAGTATTTTATTTGGATTGATTATTTGCTCAACTTAACGGAAACGGACCAAACGAAAAAATGTGAAAGTTAGTTTCGTTCAGCGTTGCAAGCTTCACAAAAAAGTGTCTCAAACTCGAGAAAAAGTTATAAGGTTAAGTAATTTTTACTTCTCTTTGATTTATTTCAACAATTTTACAAAAACCAGCCTCCATTTTAACCATGGCTTTTTAAAAGTCTCATTGAACAAAAAGCACTTGATTAAAGTTAAAAGCTCTAATGCTTGTAAAACCAAAATCCAAAAAGAAAACCCAAATACTTGTTTACAGTTTGAATTTGTATGTTTTCATCATTACAATTGTTCCACTAATTCCGAGCAATAAATTTCAGTCGGTTTGAAGTGGAGGTTCAACACAAATAAGATATGATTGGACTTGAAACACGTGTACGTAAACATCTAAACATTTGAATAGGAGTTAGTGCCAAGAAAGCAATTTTTTCTGTTAGAATAATAAAAATCGATAAACTTTAAAATAAACATAATTATTCTACTTTGCTTCAGTATAAACAAGCAACTGTTCACTTTCTACATGTTCGCATTTGTTTTTGAGGAACTATATCTGCAGTTATTGATTCTCGTTTCACACGTTGTTGTAACTTGTTGTTTTTAGTCGTGGACAATAAATTAGAATACTTCTTAATGGAATTTTATCTTTTGAAAATACTTTTTAACTGATCATGTATACATTTTTTTAGGCGTAATAATATCTGAAAAATTCAAAAATTCATATAATTAATTTATGAATTGGATTTTATTGGATCAAGGGATTTTTTTCTCTTTTTAAATTTTCTGTGCATTTTTCCCGAAATGTGTTATTATGGAGAATATTGATGGGTTAGTGCCAGATATTCCATATTTGTCGTCCGCTTTGGCGCATCGAAAGCACTAGCACAAAATTGTTTTCAATCGAGCGTCTTTTCGCCCCACACATCCGCAATATACACAATCCTCATTTGCATCTAGGATTCATGTTGTTAATAGTCTTTCGTGCCCGTTTAGGACGTAGAAAATTCCTAAAAAGCACAAACAGTGAGCATGCGCCGTGCCATGAAAATGACGGCTATTATCATTTATTGCGAAAAATGGCAAATTGTGTTGATTTCGTAGTTCCCCAATTTGTTCGGAACTATGCCGTATACTTGCGTTAAAGTTTCCGACCGTGCCCTTATCTCCATTACCTCCCTAGTAGAAATTGGTTCGCGTGCGCTAACAGCTTGCACTTGTGTCTTATGCTGTTCGTCGCACACATGCCGCATGTCCACAGCAAAGCATGCGGACGGACAGGAAGCTTTTTCAGACGCAGTGTGTATAAACACTGTTTTTTTCTTACATTTTCATTCATTGCAGACAACGCTCTTCCTTCCCTGATCGCTTTAGGTTAGAAAGGGCTTCGAAAAGGGTGATTGATCACGAAAATTGCACAGAATGCAGGGGGAACCGGCCAGGGACACACACACTCACGTATATGTGTGGTACGCACGCTTTTTATGCGATATGCTGCGGCACGGTTTGTATTACGCTCTTGCGTAAGCTCGAGCCAATACTTCCTAGGGCCGCAGTCGTTGCAATTGGTGTAATTTTCCGTATGTGTGATCGCGCACGATCGCACGTCTCGTGCAGTACATATGGTTTGGAAGTGGATTCCCTCGCTGGAAAGACAACCTGAGGAGAGTTCGGTTTGACAAACTAAGGGGACCCATAATCGTATCACCATCGCTCGGCAATAGATACCACCACGCTTCCCCATCAATACACTCTGCACATTCTTCCCTTCTCTTTCGGTGTGCTGCACCGGGAAATACGAGCAACCGATCTGCTGCGCAACCATTATTACTTCGACATTTCTTCATGCATCTCCGAACAGGCTGACGTTATGTGTGGACTACAACGTCTCATATTCGGAGTCTCTGCAAGTGTGCTGGGCTGCCCATGTATGGTCCCATTTCCAGCGTAGATAATACTCACTTAAGCTTCCCCAACCAACAACTCCGGCACCGTTTTAATGTCGTGTCTATATGCGAGTAGTACTAAAAGAAAATATGCGTCCCTTGTCCTCTCTTTCTCTCTCTTCTCTTCACCATATGCACCATTGGTGTACTTTTTGAGGAACTGTCTGTGAAACGTCTTGTCGCTGGGTGGTAGTATCGGTTCGCCCTTATTCGTCTTCCGTCAAACGTGTGGCAGTTTGGTTGGTGCGGCTCTGGTCGTTAATGTGGGGATGCCCTGCTTTAACAGATCTTTCCACTGCGCCTGTGTTCACTGTAGCATTTCATATTTTTTTCATATCTCTTAATCTCTTTCCCTCTCTTTTCCTTTTTTCATGGTTCCAATTTAAAACTATCCAACTCGGGCCTAACTGGTACTGTATTCCGCCGTATCGTTGTTCCGTAATTTATTCCGTAATGCGGGAATATCGTTACTTCTCTGTCGCTGATGACTGATTTCGTCACAAATTGCTGCACACACATGCACACCGACAGAGGAGGAAATCGATGAAGCTGCCTTCAAGTGCCTCAAGTATGATATGATCAAGGAGATAATACCACGCATTGGTAAGCGGGCCAAGTTCCTGCAGCGGTACGAGGAGTATAAGGAGAACCTAACGGAACGGCCCGCCTTTGCCGAGTTGCAGCTGGACGACAAGGTAAGCGAGAGACGAAGGGTTGCAAATGATTCGGGTGTAGAAAACATACGGGAGTTTATGATTTGGTTGAATATGAATCTTTGATTTGAGGTAGGCGATTCTCGAGAAATTCAAAAGAAGTTCGATTGTCTAGAAGATTTTATTTTTGTACATCTTTTCAATTTTCTTGATTGTTGTGCTCTGGAATTTATTAGAACCCCGACAGATTTGGTATGACTGTTCTTGACTTTAATTACCCGTAGTGAGATAGTCAGTAAGCAGGTGGTAAGGTCCAGATGGGATTTGATACCTGGTCGTGTCGTGTCGGGGGCCCTATTCATCTACATCTCCGTGCAGGCCCGATTCTAACTGATTTGATCTTAAATATTCTTCATATTCTTAAAAATAATCAATTTGAATAGTTTTGTTCTGTTACCTTGGCTTACGATATAAACATTCTTAGACAATAACATGAAACTTTTATGTCCGTGAGCTAGATTTTATCAACGTTTTCATTGCAAACGATTGTGTGAAATGTGCAAGAAATCTGTACTGTACAAAACCTTCCAATTGACACGATTTTGTTTTTATTTATGACTTCGTTTTATTTGGCGAAGCTAATGACTATTTACATCACTGTTTGCTGTTTAACTAACATTGTGCAATGCAGTCCATGGCCTTGAAATAGAATTTTCCTCTCATTTGGTTCATGTTTTGTATTCTAACAAACAAAATGTGTGCAATGATTTTTTATTTTTCAAGTATTTTTATGAATATTATTTTGAACAAATAGCAAATAACATCGAATAACTTGGGATCTACTTAAAAAAAACTATCGTATTGCTTGTAATTGGACGGCACTGTTTCCATTTTTCATGTGACATAGAGATTTCAATTTGTTTTATTTATTGGTTATCTTTTGTGATAGATTAAGAGCGCGCTTTCTGCCGCTCGAAGCATTTAAGACAAATACGATCTTCTTCAAATGGTGTTGTTCGATCAGAATTATGCACACTTATTCACTGCATGTTCTTTAAAGCGGGCCATGCACACATACCGAAAATTAAGCAGTAGAAATGATTGATAGTATAATTTTAACCCCGTAACTGACCGTATCGAAGTTGTGAGTAAATTTCAATTATTAGAAATTCAGATATATAAAAAAATCCAAAAGCCTTACTTGATTTCATGTTTATTGCAAATGTTTGTGGATTTTGGAAAAAAGATGTCCATACAAGTTAATTGATTTGTTCTTGCCGCTTATATTCTTCTTTTGATCGTAGATCATCTTAGAATTTCAACAGCACGAATGAGCAGAAGTAGTTTAATCACTTGTTTTATTTTATTGGAGGTATTTTTGCAATGTTTTCCAAATTCTTTGAGGTTGAAGAAACTTGAGAGTTCTTTTCTTTCTTTGTCGAAAATAGTCCAGTAAGGCAAGAGTTTAATAAGATAAGAAAATACAGCTTTGGTAAGAAAATCAGCATAGTAGTGCACTACTGCTAAGGAAAGAGGCTAACAAATTAATAATACAATCGACAGGAAGAATAAATTGTTCTTACTTTTCAATGTTCATTAATACTTTAAAAGATTGGAGATTATGCGAACGATCGATTCAACTTTTTCAAATTAAAATTTTTTTCAAAGAAATTCGGTTGTCCAAAATTTTCTTACATGGCTTGTAGTTGTACATTTAGCTGATATTTAATTGGGATCTCTTTACCTTTTGTAATTATTTACTTGTTCTGTTTAATTTTATTGCTGTGTTTCTGATTTTTCTTAAAGATTATTTGTCCCAAATCAATTTAATATACGTTTATGTTATTAGTAAGGTGGTGAAAATTCAATGAAAAAAACGTAAAAGTTTGTTTTTATCACTTTTATGGAGTATTTTAGTCAAAATAATGATAAATGGTAAAGAAATAACAATTTTTTTTGCTCCTTAAGAACGGTCAGGCCGCATCAAGATTTATTTTTAACACTTACTCCAATATTTAACCCTTGCTACGTGGGACGGTTCGGATGGGATTTGAATCCCGGTCCTGTCGTGAGGAACCGGAAGCTTTCATCACATACACCGGCCTGCCCCAGTGTGTTATTATTATTTTTACCATACGTTAGGACAGTCAGTAACTAGGAGAGAACGGTCCCGATGGGATGTACAAAAGTCCTGTCGTGTGTGAACTCAACATTGCATTCACTATGAACCTGGGCCGTCCCTTTTTGCTGACCACCTATGTAGTAGATGACTTTGAATTTAATGTATCAAATAATTGTCCTTAAATTATTTATTTATTTTTTTAAGTATAATGTTTCATTAATATAATTTCAAGTTGCATTCAATTTTAAGTTATTACATTATTAAGGTTTTCTTTAAGCAAATATTACGTCTTCTTCATCATGTATAAAATATACGAGGAGCACATAAAGGAATAAATGTACCAGCAAAAAAAAATGTAGTACGTATCTCTTCACGTACAATCAATTTGCAGCGAACTACACTGCCAGGGAAATGTCTGATAGATCCAGAAATGGTAGTACTTAAGTGATACACAACAGCACGATGGGCGGAAGATAAGAACAGCACAGAAGGGAAACACACGGGCTGGTAGAAATATTGAAATGACATTCTTTGCCCATACCATGAGCACGTTACGTGCTCTGGAGTGCTGCACAAAGTGAGAAAATAGTAACAGCACCAAGAGGAAGTCTCGATATTACGACCTAACCAAGGGGTTGCTTATCGCGAAAGATGCGTACCGGGCGAATAATGATGGGCTGGAGCGGATGTGCCGTTGGTGACCGAATATGTATGCCGGGCGATAAGCCCGGAAATGTCGTTCCGAGCTGACCTGACGGTACCGAAAGTACGCGCGGTAGCTACTTTAGCCGATCATTACAATTCACCCGAGGGTCAACCATATTCCCTCGATGGGACCGTTTGAAACTTGTTGCCAGTGGCGAAGGGGGCCAGCAAGTTAAGCATATTCGGAATACATTTTCAAAGATTCCTTCGTTCGCTAGCGATGGATGTGGTGTCGGTCGCACAGAGTGACCGATAAGTCTATTGAGCTTTTGTGTGTCTGCGCCAACGGTTTGGACCTTGACGTGATGGAGAAGATTTTCTCCAACATTCAACGACAGCCGGTCGGTCAAGCGCAGCGCAGTAGTGATGTTGCTGCGACTGCGTTTGTTGCCCATTTATGCTGCACCGTGTCGCTTGGGGCCCGTGTATTTTTTTCACACTCCTTCCGAAGGGGCATTGTATGCCAGCTCAGCGATTTCTCATTTATCATTTGGAATAGGGAATAGTTTCTTGCCTGCAGCGAATAATGTGCGCGCTGCCATTCGCGGGACCGTTGGCCTGATTTCGACGTGCTCGCGATGGCGCGATTCCGTATTTATTATGATTATATTTCCACAAACTGTCTCTCGTTTTTCTGACGGTTGGTTAGAGTATTCTTCGGCTTCTACGGTTAGAGCCGAGTTGCGTACGTACTTTGCCGTTTGCTCTACTGGCTGTGGCCCCATTTGGTGGGTAGTTTTTTTTTATTGTTGTAATACACAAGTGAGGATGCAAGACGAAGGCGGTTCGGGTGCTGGAGGGCCCTATTACGGTAGCCTGTTGGTGGGATAACACTTTTCCCACTACTTCTACTACTACCGCTTCTGCCATACTACTATGAAACGAATACTATGCGCTAGGCTGTGTTTGAGGGCCTTGGGCAACCACTAGTGGCCCATTGTGTGGTATTTTTCGTTCCGAGTGTCTGGCGCATATTTCGAAATTGGTTCGCGCATATTCACACAATCGGCGCTGACTGTTTGCCTGGTGGCGCACAAGCCACTTCTTGCCGATGCTAGGCTTTTAATGCTTTGTGAGGTTTTAATTTGTGTTTTCTTTTGCTATATCCCCGCTTATTGTGGCCGCTTATGGTTTGGGATGTTTTTATTTCGATTTTGTAGAAAACACACCAGTTTTCTTGCAACCACTAATGTTGTTGCTTTGTGTGTGTGTGTGGTCATCCATTCCGGGGACATATTTTGTCGTTCGGTATAGCGACCACAGCGTATTATGAACGATTGCGCTGAATCGTCACTTTTGTACTTAACATCCGACAAAACCTCTTTTCGCGGTGAATGCCACGTCGCGCAAGCCAAATTTGCATTTGCTCGGGTAAAATATAAAGCAATATATTCATTGCACTTTCAACACATCGTAAGTGATGCCGAAGTACCTTACCGGATGGAAAATACTTAGCACTGGTCGAACAAACGAGCTGCTCCTGTGAGTGAAATAAGTCGCTTTTAAAAGGTATTTTTCATTAGATAATTTTGGTAAAGATCACACAAAGACGCCTATTGATGGAGAAAATGTGTGGTAGTTTTCGAGTTGAAAATATGTACGTTAAACACTGAAGCACAAGAGAGTTCGTTAGAAAATTTTGTGTAGGTGAAGTTTAAATAACTTAGTTACAAATTTATGATTTTTTTTTGTGGTGTAGTTAAGTAAAAACACACATTGAAAGGTGTATATTGGAACATTGTCTTCATTTTCTTCTTCTTCTTCTTGGCTGAACGACCTTACAGGTCACGCCGGCCATTTCTGGCTTACTAGACTTATTTTACCACGTAGCCGGATAGTCAGTCCTTGCTACGGGGGGACGGTCCGGATGGGATTTGAACCCGGTCCGGCCGTGTGGACTGGCGCCGTTTATCACATGCACCACCGGACCGCCCCCNATACTTAGCACTGGTCGAACAAACGAGCTGCTCCTGTGAGTGAAATAAGTCGCTTTTAAAAGGTATTTTTCATTAGATAATTTTGGTAAAGATCACACAAAGACGCCTATTGATGGACAAAATGTGTGGTAGTTTTCGAGTTGAAAATATGTACGTTAAACACTAAAGCACATGAGAGAATGTGTGATAGTGTTAAAAAAGTTCTTAGAAAATGGTCACGCCATTTGCATTTAAAAATATTCTTGCATGCATATATGACGTGCTATTTTTTATTAATTGTACTATTAGAAGCGTCTATTTCAAGCGTTATTTTACTTATGAGATCATTTTTTGTTGCCTATAGTAACCGATTTATTTTCTCCAGAGTTATAATCATTTTAAAATTCGTTCAAACGTACGATCAGGGTTTCACTAATTCGAATGAAATAAATACAATTTTGTAAAATCAACACATTTACCTATTCTAGTCATGTGATTTACAGGGTTCCTCGTTAGAAGATTTTGTGTAGGTGAAATTTAAATAACTTGGTTACAAATTTATGATTTTTTTGTGGTGTAGTTAAGTAAAAACACACATTGAAAGGTGTATATTGGAACATTGTCTTCATTTTGTATTTATTAAATATTAGTGTTTTTCAAGCTATTTAAAATTTTGTTTCATTTACTAACTACAAATATTCTTAGTGTTGCGACGGTTCATAACGATCTGTAAACAAACAAAGATGAATTGTCAGTCAGATCTTACAGCACAAATAAGATCGCGACAGGTACTATCCACCACTAGGGTATCAGGAAGGCACCAGGGGAGAAAGACCTACAATTCCGAAATCTGGGTGGTGTAAAGGTGTTTTCTCAAATTAAAAAAAAATACATGCGTCAAGTGGATGAAACTCCTAAATAAAACTCCACTCTGCAAACGCGAAAGCTCGGGTGCCAACAGTTAGAATTAAGTTTTGCATCGTAGCGTTCTTGACCGCGTTTCATAAACACATTAACAGTTATAAAAACAATCCACTTAAATAGAACATATTTCTATCCGCTTTACATAAGCTCATTATTTCCGAACATGATTATCGATGCTAGGCTGTGTTTTCATGCTTGTTTTTTTTNTTTTACCACGTAGCCGGATAGTCAGTCCTTGCTACGGGGGGACGGTCCGGATGGGATTTGAACCCGGTCCGGCCGTGTGGACTGGCGCCGTTTATCACATGCACCACCGGGCCGCCCTCCTTCATTCATTTTGTATTTATTAAAAATATTAGTGTTTTTCAAGCTATTTAAAATTTTGTTTCTTTTACTAAAAAAACTACAAATATTATTAGTGTTGCCACGGTTCATAATGAGCTGTAAACAAACAAAGATGAATTGTCAGTCAGATCTTACAGCACAAATAAGATCGCGACAGGTACTAACCACCACTAGGGTATCACGAAGGCACCGGGGGAGAAAGACCTACAATTCCGAAATCTGGGGAGTTGGTTTTTGCGGCCATTGCTTCTAGAGTAGTAGCATCACGACAGGCGAACAGGAAATAAGTTTAAAGGTGTTTTCTCAAATTAAAAAAAAAATACATGCGTCAAGTGGATGAAACTCCTAAAAAAACTCCAATCTGCAAACGCGAAAGCTCGGGTGCCAACAGTTAGAATTAAGTTTTGCATCGTAGCGTTCTTGACCGCGTTTCATAAACACATTAACAGTTATAAAAACAATCCACTTAAATAGAACATATTTCTATCCGCTGTACATAAGCTCATTATTTCCGTACATGATTATCGATGCTAGGCTGTGTTTTCATGCTTGATTTTTTTTGCACGCGGAAGATGTTTTAAAGCTGGTAGAATATGGAAATCGATTTCCACCACCAACACCAGGGTTAGCAGTTCATTACAAATGTAATGTGCTCCAAGCTTAAAACTGATCCAAGAAATGAGTTTTAACGCGATTATGAGCGCGAGCATAATAAATCGTGACGCTCGTTACATGTCCACGTATATTGCCATTGAAATTGGTGCATAAAGCGTACCTTTTGCCAGCAATGTTTCGCCTTTGCATGCGCTTTTGAGCGTACTGTTCCAAAATTAATGTTCGCACTAGAGCGAAAACCAAAGCCCGTAGCCATTTTTATTGCCATGATTGACAGACACTGCCAAGAAAGATCGTGTGGTGTGGTGCCTCTTTTTTATTCGAAAGTACCATATTGAGAGCTTTTGCCACAGAACTACAATGCACATTGCCTCGTTTCAGTCCCGCCGCGTTATCCTTCATTTTGCCCACCGTCTGCATTCAGCGACACCATATGGCAAGGGCGGCGTTCAATAAAACATTATGCCAATGGAGCTCATGTCTAGCCCCGTGCGCGCCGTCGTACTCTGTAAATGCAGATGTATTTATTCCACCTCCGGGGGCGCCCTCACGGTGTCTATGTCTTGACATAGTTTTTTTTTCGTTGCTGTTGCCGTGTGTTGTGCTGTTTTCTTTCGGGTGTTTGAAAAAAGAGTGCTTGTTGCCTGGATATTACGATTCCAGCTTCTTCATGCTCCATCCATTCTTAGTCTGCCCATTACTCCGTTCCCGAGGTATTTGTGTGTGTGTATTATGCTTCCTGCTTCAGCGCGCTCTTGTCCACTGATCAGAGAATTTTTAATGAAGAAAAAAGCTCCACCGGCTCGAATAATGAAATGCATTGTTGTAATAATATCATCACTTTTCACCGGCACAGTGGCTCGTTTTCTTCACGAAGCTTCGCATTTGTAAGCCGCTAGGGAATACACGTGAGCAGAAGGAATATTATGTATTCCTTAGTTTTGGAAATAAAGTAGCAGTTAGTGGTTCGTTGCGCTTCGCCGCATACATTACTACGACCACACATCACACTCATGGGTTCGCCAAGCGCTCAAAGAAAGAAATTCAATTTTAAAGCCGCCGCAAGGGATGGAAGTCGTCAGGCAATTGTACACAAGATTTTTGTATTTTATTTCAATGCTGTTTTTCCAACTTTTGAATTAAAAAATATTGAAAGCTATGCTGAATATGCTGAATAAATCAACACATGCTTGTTGCGACATGAGAAATTTCCTTATCGCTTCGGTGTGATCGAATGGAGCGAATGAGTTTGGGGTTTTTTTTTCTAACCGATCACTGCTCAATATGCATAAAAATGATGGAAACGATTCACTCGATGGTTGATGATGACTAGTGATTTTAATTTCCTTTTATCAATGAGCAATTGGGCTAGATGTGAAAGATCTGATTAAACATAGCGGATGAATTGGATAAAGTGTACAAATGTATTGTTGTGTAAGGTACGCTATTGGGGCCGGTCAAATAGATTAGTCGGTATATCCATGGTATAACAACACAACTGTTTTTTTTATTAAACGATTTCCTTACCAATACTTAAAGTAATTTAAATGAGAAAATTCTTCATTATTCTCTCACGTGTTACTATGTCTAGTACACTGATGTCGGATTTAGAAATTAGAAAATTTGAAAATATGAAAGATATAAAAAATATAACATTTAAAATATAAAAGATGTAAAAAATATAAAATTTAAAGGATTTAAAAATAAAAAAGTTAACTCAAAATTTATTTTATGTTACATTTCCATTTATTTCAAAAATATTGAATATTAATCAATTCTTTTTTAAGATGGATGAAACTGATTAGAGTGCAATGGAAATATAATTTGTTAGAAAAGCCTGTATGTAATACAGTACTCCAACACTGATTTTATTTAAATGCTTAATTTCTGTTTCTACCGTAATTTTACAGGGTTTGCAAGTTCTAGTGGTAAACATAGACATTTGTGAATTTTTTCCTATTACAAGAGGAACACGTAGAGACAGATCTGCAATATTTTCGCCTTTCTCGAGTTTTTGCATCATAAAATAGATCCCTTACAAGACTTTCATACCTGTATCTAAATTCTACCTCGACATATTTCATGTTTAACTTGATAGAATTTAAAAATTGTTATATATTTTCCCCTTGAACTCGAAAATTCTATAGATTGTTTAGTCGTCGTAGTTGCATTATCCAGATACATTTGTTTGACATAAATCTTTGTTTTATGTTCTTTTGCATTTTAGGAACGTTACCCACCAACCTCGCCACAGAAACCGTCGCGCATAGACTGGGGTCGAATAGAGAAGGTATGTGGCCCGGTACCAATCTACCTGAAGAATCTACTAAAGATGTGCGGTTACGAGGCGGAAAGCAGTCTTCGAAATTTGAACGATGACGACTTCATCGATATGGAACGTTTCGCAAGGGAAGAACTGATCCATCTCGTACCGGCCACGCAGTTCTATTTTCACATCTTCTGCAGCGACCCGGCCCGCGAATTTCGACTCGTACCAGGCCATCGTAAGCTGCTGCTGCAGATTAGTGCCTACCTGAACTAC
The DNA here is from genome assembly GCA_016170015.1 of Anopheles longipalpis. Classification (NCBI taxonomy): domain Eukaryota; kingdom Metazoa; phylum Arthropoda; class Insecta; order Diptera; family Culicidae; genus Anopheles; species Anopheles longipalpis. Next base: position 43,071,540 of record CM028106.1, read on the forward strand.
ACCAAGGTGGCTAATGAAATTCAACGTCCAGAACCGGCACTCCGTCTACCTACCGAACTAATTCAGCGAGAGCGCGAGCGTGAACATCGCCTATTGCTCGCTCAGCAGCAGCAGCAGCAACAACAACAGCAGCAACAAAAAGAGCAACAGAAAGAGCAACAGCAGGCTAAAGAACATCAGCAGCAACAACTTTTGCAGCAGCAACAGCAACTACTGCAAGAGGTTGTCCGTATGCACCAGCAGCCACTATCCGACATGCAAGAGGTGATGCTGTCCGAGCTAAAAATGTCGCACAAAAACTCTCCACTTGCATTCGAGCAGGCGACTGTGTTCCCTCCGCTAAGCGACGAAGAGCGCATCAAGAAGATCCAGGGTTGCATCGTGAAGCTGATCGACATGTGGAGCGAAAAGCAACCGATTAAGTTACAGATCACGGAGGAAATGATCAACGTGACATACGAGAGCAACGGTTACAACGCATTCATTAAGTGTCCCATGTGTGCGGTGCAGATAAAGGTGTCGAAGCTGCCGACGAAGAAGGGCGATCGCTTTGTGATTTCCAACTTCTCGAAGCACATTATCAAGATGCATTTTTCCCAGCTGAGTGAGGGCGGTGGCGGAGGTGGTGTAACTGGGAACGGTGGTGGTGTTGGTGGACACACAGGTTCGGTCGGTTCGGAGCGTCACCTAAGCATGGATAATGTGTCGTCGTACTATGGGGGAGAAAACTCAGATAGCAACACCTACCCGTACGATGACTATGGATCGGGCAAACGGCAGAAGCTGGAAGATGACGAGGACGACATGGATCCAATGCCACCACATTTGCTACATCCGTATGTGAGCATCAAGGACGAAATTATCGATCTGGATGCGTAGCCGAAAGGATCCGCTTATGTGACGTTTGTAAAACGTATTAGGTACAATCCATCGTGCCGAAAGCATGCGAGATATGCGTTGATGCACAAACGATACGAATAGCTAGAAGAAAACGTGAACCAATTTTTTTCCATTCCTCAATCAAACCAAATAGCCTCTCTTAGCTTGTTGACTCTCATAGATTTACTATATCATTTGGTAGAATATAAGGATAGGCTGTTACATTTTAACTGTACGAAGGTTTAACTTAAACTCGGTATCGCCGTTTTCCACTGACAGCGAGATAACCTGGAAGGTGTTTTATTTACTAGCAATTATTTTATACAGGATGCAGGTGAAGCACTAGCAAGTGACATGAGAAAAGACTTAATTTTGGAACCATTGTGGCTGAAATGTGAATAACCCGTTTTTACGGGCGTATAATAGCGAACGTAGTTAGGCTGATAGCAATCGGTGTACATAAGAGTATAGTTGAATTATGCTAGCAAATGCAGAGAATAAATGGAAAATGTAAATTGCTGGATATTCAGTTATTTCTTTTATAAACAATCACTGTATTAGATTGGTTGTGTTTCATTTACTAAGTTTTTAATTTCGATATTTAGTCTAAAAACAAAAAGAACGTTACAAAAATGGCCCACAACGATTAAACACGTCGAAGAACCCTTCATACAAGTAAGCTTACAAGTTGTGTACAAGCATGAGGCAAGCTGGCAGAGCTTTCATATTTAAACTCATTTCATTCCGATTGATGTACACGGATGTGACATAATTTGCGAAAAATGTAATTAAATGAAGCATATTTGTTAAAACAACAAAACTAAACCAAAATAAGCTTCATAAATAGTATTTGTCACATCAAAATGCGCTTCTCTTTTTATGCTTCCAGAGCTTTTGTCTTGTTGCACACAATCTATTGATTTGCTAAACGCTACTTTAAGGGTTGTTTAAGCAGTTGAACAATTTTTTTTAGAACAAAATTAACGCAAATATCGCTTTTGTAAATCCAGCAGCAACTTTAAGATGTTTTATTCACGTGCTTCACTTAAAAGTAGTAATTTAGCAAGCCTTTATAAAATACATGCTACCACCGTGCACCATCGAATTGAGCAGCACTTGAAAGGGATGGGTACGGTAAAGTGTTTGGAGTGTCCTGAAGTGCGTGGGAAAAAAGGCAGACAAGTGGAATTCCTCCCACCCTGATGACGGTTGCTTATCAGCTGACGAGTGCCGGCGATGTGAATGGGATATAAAAAAGGTCTAACGTTCTGGCAAAATCGTTCCTTTACCCCAAAGCACATCCATCAAGATGGTTCGTTGTTCAGTTGTGGTTTGTCTGGTTTTGGTTGCGCTGGTTGGGTCGGTACTGTCCGTACCAATCTGGAACCGCATCGTCGGTGGCCAGTTGGCGGAAGACACTCAAATGCCGTACCAGATTGCGCTCTTTTACAACGGTATATTCCGGTGCGGTGGTTCGATTATTGGCAAGCGTCTCGTCCTGACGGCGGCCCACTGCGTCAAGGAAGGTGATATCGTGTAAGTGTGCACATCGATGAACCTTTCGGGTAGTTCGTGAAGATGGATTCGATTTAATTGTAATGATTGAAACCTTTTTATTTCTTCTTGGTGCTTGTAGCCTTGATGCCGAACAGTTTGCCGTTCACGCCGGGTCAGCACGCTTGAATGCTGGAGGTCATCTGTTCGAGGTCCAAGCGGTGTACCCGCACGAGCGCTACGGGTCCTTTCAGAACGATATCGCCGTGCTGAAGATGAAAGAGTCGTTTCACTTTGACAAGTACATCCAGCCGATCGAGCTGATGGATGAGGAGGTTCCGCTTGGCAGCGAAGTGGTGATTTCTGGATACGGACGCGTAGGCAGTAACCAGCCTACCTCGGCCTCGCTGCTGTACACATCGATGTTTGTGGTGGACGATGAAAACTGTCATGGCGTCAGTCCGGGTCTGATTTGCATCGACAAGGAGGGTAGCTACGGTGCGTGCAATGGAGATTCTGGTGGTCCGGCCGTATACGCTGGAAAGTTGGTCGGTGTGGCCAACTTCATCATTGACTTCTGTGGAGGAGACCATGCCGATGGTTATGCGAAAGTGTCGCACTATCTTGACTGGATTCATCAATTCTTGGAGTAAAGGGTCAAACTGTGAATGAGAAAATGGTACGCTTGACACAAGGGAGTTCGTTCGAGGTGGGAGGAATAAATTGTAACTTTGGTGAAGAATTGGTGTTCATAGCATGTACTGCATTTTAATATATTTGGTAGAAATATTTGATACAAAAAGTTCTATAATCTGTTTTTACATTTTAAGAAGGAATTCAGAGGATACTTTTCCTGAAAGGAAATTGGTTGGGCATGGCAAACTTTTCACATGCCATGGTAAAAATAGCCAACAGAAGTAAATTTAATGTAACAGCCAATTACATCCCTCGCAGAATGTTGAAATAGTTTCACTGTAAAGCATTTGTCGTTATAGCGTTGTATTTAGACACGGCTTTTGTTGAAATGAACATCTAAATTGAAAGTTCTCTTTTCTGAGAAGGTATAACAATAAAAAAGACAACCTTTCTTCTAGGAAGGTTGTAGAAAATGCTTGAAATTTGAGTAACAATACACTTATAAAAATGCCCTATTGTATTATAAATTTTTTGTGGAAATTTACGTATATGCAGATAGGACCGGGTATCAAATCCCTTCCGGGACCGTACTCTCGTAGCAAGGACTGACTATCGGGCTACGTGAAAAAAATAAGTCTAGTGAGCCAGAAATGGACGGCGTGACCTCTAAGGTCATTAAGCCAAGAAGATAGAGAGAGAAAGAGACATTAAATAGCGCATTGCTATGGTATAGTGTAAATAAATAAAAGTATGCGAAAATTATACATTGTAGAACCAAGCATGGCAGCTAAAAAAAAAGAAGACTGCGGGACAAATCATCATCATGATTAAAGATAAAAATAAGTAAAAAATAAATTTAACGTTTTACGCCTCAAACAAGCTTTGGTGATAGAGTATCGATAACGAGAATATTTTATTCATAATTCTGGTCCTGTGGCAAAATCTAATCCACGTGTTGCGTTGCGGGCACAATATTTTTGTTTTGATTATTAATGAACGAGAACTTGCTTCACAACAGAAGGAGGTACAAAGTTGACAACCGTTACAGACCACTGTATGCTGTGAACCACTTCAAAGGAATATAAATCCTTGCTCCAGAAGAAAAGGCACATTGTCTTTGGCCGAGGTTAGAGCGAGTATTGTTACTATCGCCAAACTTCAAAGCACACATCTACATCCTGGTGATTTCGTTTGTTCTGAATCTGGTTGTTGGTGAAGCAGATCAGAATGAGATGCTGCTCGCCCGAACTTGGGTTCCGGCGATATTTTCGGTGAGCAATTGCATAACAAATCTCTCCGTACAATCGTATGTCCTCATTACAATGGCACGTTTCGAGCACAGGATTCCATTTATTGGACATCATCGCGTGCATTGTTTGCGTCGAAATCATGGTATTCATCGCTCGCAGTAAGTTTTGGCTAGATTGATTAGAGGGATTTCCTCTAACAGAGGGCTTTAATAATAGGAATCCTAGCGCAGAAGACCAGACACTTTAACTCAACATGATACAGTGTCAGTGTGAAGTAATTTGTTAACATTTGTAGAATATTTTTACACAAATAATGCTCTCTTTTTTACAGTTTTGCAATGATTCGCACTTAACTTTTATAAAATTTACGTTTGGATTTTTTTTAATTCGACACAACTTATAAGAAATACGTTCAAACACATGCGTTACTATTTTAGTTTAGGAGTCAATATTGAATATTTGTCTTTTTATGTTGCGATATCAGAAAATATAAATTCATTAAAGAGTACAACATATCACAAACCTATCTAAACAAATAAATTCCCAAACAGAAGCTAAAAGAATTAATGATTTAAATTTTATATGACAAGAAAAATAATATATAGACATTGCCCAAATAAAAGAATTTCAGTTTATAAAACTAATTTAAATTATTTATTGAAATATATTAACAATTTGTCGGATTGAAATGCAGAATGAAACCATTACGATATCTTCTAAATATGGGTTTGAATGAATATGTCTTTAACATCCATTTTGAGCAGCATTAACCCCATCATAACAGAAGCTTCGTAATGCTCTCCTGTTGCTGAAATGGTTCGTAGCTTTTATGTTTGATCGGATGAACTGGCCAATCCGGCAGTGTGCCTAATATCAGCATGCATGGCAATCCAAACGGGCGTACGAATGAATATAATCTACCAAATAGAACAATACACATTTGCTGCTCGTACGTCATACCGCCGTGTTATGTGATGCTACTTAATATTTGTTCTACAGCCCATTTCAAAATAAACATACCTTACCAGTACAGATTGTCATGACCAGTCAGGCACACGCTTAAGAAACCATCTAAATTACAGTAAAGAGACTTGCCCCTCTTGCTACCCGTGTCGTACGTATCCTGCGTTCCAATTAACGCATCTCAAATTGTCCTACCATGTTCACCGTGTCGGAAGATGTTCGACGCATGTGCATCCGGGCGCGAATGTGTAGTTGCAGACTTTGCAAAACTAAACTTTCCCAGCATGGGAAACATTTTCACGACCTGCTGGTCCGGGCTACCATGCGTCTCCTTTAGTCAGCCCGCAAAACATTTATTAGCTACTTAAAAAGGCTCCACCGTTTGGGTGTGTGTGTGTGTGAGTGCGTGTTTGTGGACTCCATTCAGAAAGGTTCGATTGAAGGGAACATCTTGGCCCTGGGTAGGTTCTCGAAATTGTGTCGTTCATCTTGTTTCAGCAATGTCGCCTTCACTAAGTGCCGGTTGAGAAGGAGAAAAGCGAAAACCCAGAAAACCTGGCAACCGAGAATGGTAGAAATATAACTTCACTAGAGCGCGGTGAAGTAGCAAACAGTAAAGTATTTGCATATAATATTCAAATGAATGTTAGGAAACTACACCGGTACCTTAGTGTACCGTGTTTTGATGCCTTGTTGTGGGTAGTTACGGTTGCTTCCGGCTGTACCGGTACATTTGCCAATGGGCAAAATGAAATTCGAATGTGCATAGGTGAGTACGTGCGATCCAGAACACGTTCACGACTTGCCGAGTGGTATGTTGATGAAAGTGCATTCTCCAAACCGACCACGTGCGAACCGCAGTTTGCATCTATGCAACAAACGGACATTTTAATTTAGACACAACATTCACCATTTTCTTCCTCTGTCCATACATGTTGTTTTCTCCATTTGTTGTACACAGCCGGGACAATAGTGCCATGTCTTGCAGTGTGGACCATTTCATACACTTAGATTTATTTCCCTTTTCGTGCGTGTTCGTTCCAGTCGGTGTCGTTTGCTGCCGAAAGGGGAAACACTTTAAGAATTATTAATTTAATTTCATTTCAGGGGAAACAAAGATGGATAAGCAAGAAGTGAAATTAAATCATTTGTTAGTAAACACATTAATCGTTCGGGTTGTAACTGCTACTTCCCCGTGTTTTTTTTTTACGGTGGACATTTTTACTCCCGCTTAGCCTTGAAAGTTTTGAAGCCTATCCGAGCGCGACCGGTAACGAAATATTGAATTTATCGTTGTTGCGGAAAAATATGACAGTTTTTGTGTGTTTGTGTGTGTATGTATTTTTGCCGTTTTGTTTGGCTCATTGATGCAACCAACCATTTAATCCGATAAACCGTCGATATCCATTTGCATTCGTTCGTGTTTCGTTTGGTCTGTTTCTGGTTTTGTGGGCCTAGTCGATGTGCTCGGTCTAATCTTGTCATCGATGACGATTCAACATGAGCCCGGATTTGAGCGGACTAAAAATTGTGTTAGCTGCACAAACGAACCTTTTGCGGGACCGTGCCCGGGTCTGGTTGTTGGGGGTACTGGTACTGATGCGTAAGAAAACTGGCAGAGAAAATTCAATTTCCGAAAACAATCCTAAGCTGCTCGGAGTTTTCTTTTTTTTTGTTTTTGGCGAATAAGCAATAATGGGCAGACACACGGACGAGAAAACGGTGACAGCACATGCTGTCCCCAGCACCAGCGAAACAATCCGGCCGGCTTACAAGCTTAGAAACAGTGTCATAACGAGCAAAACGAAACGAATATTCTTGCCGCCCTTTTGTTCTTTCCAGCAGCCGTCAGACTGGCACACAGGCGGCCACACTCTTAACTCTTAAGAACAGTGCGCCCCACCGTTACGGTGCCAACGGGCTGCGAAGGAATCAAACTTCCCAAAAACAGCAGAAGAACCGCACCGGATCGGATCATCGGCCGAATGGGTCGGTTTGGCAATGAAGTGGAAAAACGAAGAACATGTTAATTAGATTACCTTCTCTTGATTTGACACATGATGTTTTACATTCTTACAGCTCGAAATACCGTTGTGGGACGGGTGGGGTGCGAGACATCAGTGGTCCCCCTGCATCCCCGGTGTATCGTATCGTGGGAGAATTTTTAATTTATTCCACTCGCTGATCGAAAAGTGTAAGTGCACCGGTGCGCACCATAATACCAACCAGCCTCTCTGGAGATTGTTAAAAATACATTTGACGCGCAACGTGCTACTAAACGTGTGCTGGGCAATGTGTGTGTGTGTATGTGTGCGGGAAGGGGGGGAGTGGTTGCTTAGATATTCCGTGCTGAAAATTAGGCAACACGTGGCAAATTTGTGGGATTTGTGTAACGAATGTCGGAACAGCTAGCGAATAAACATGACATGGATGTTTTACGTTCTTGGCCGGGCGTCATATTTTGACTTTAGTCGGTTTCGCTTTGTACAGATAAATTTTTTGTTGTTGTTGTGCTGGTGTGCGTTTTAAATAAATACCTTCTTGTAGCTTATAACCTCTATAAAGATCTTTAAATAATTGCTTCTTATTATGTGTCTTTTTATGCAGCGTTTGAGAGCAAAAGAGAAAACATTCACTATTTCCCCAGAAATTCACTCCGATTGAGCTTCACGGTTAACTATTTATAAGTTATTTTATTTGCACACTGATCCGGGATTACAACCGACTAGCGTTTGTTTTGTAAGATAGATTAGTTAGAGGATGCATTAACGTTACTCTTTAATTTTAAGTTTTTCCTAATACGCGTTAAAAACCTCAAAATACTCAGGGATAGATCGTCTGTTGTTATGATATACGCAGTCCAGGAGTGATCGCACAGTTGAAGATCATAATGAATCCTTGATTCACCTTCTTCAGAGAGAGTTTGAATGTAACTTTCGGGATAATGTTAGACAAATTCGCTATAAAAATATATAAAAACCTGTGTTTTCAACTTTATGTTTGGTAAGCATTTGTTTTAACTTTGTAAAATCTGAAACATTTCCAATCCCAAGAAGTAGAAAGCGACATAAATTTTTTTTTTTGTATTCTCTACGATCTATCATAAGGAAAAGTGCTGATTAATCCCTTATTGTAAATTAGAAGTTGTATGTTTTAATTAAAAAATCAAAATGAAGAAGATTTTAGCAAAGTTGATCTATTTTTGGTTGCTTTTATATTTTTTCGAATAGTAATTTTCTTGTTATTCAATATAATAAATGAATACCTCTTGTTAATCATAATTCCTGCTAAAACAAGGTACATAAATAATTGTAAAGTAACGTTATGAAAATGATTACGAATTATGTAAATATGTTTCCATCTTACCCAACACAATCGGGATGCTTTTTGCCAATATATTCCCTAGTTTACTTGGAACTAATGCACTTGGAACGGCTAGCAAAAACTGTACGCCAAGTTTCTATTCTCGGAAAACTTGCTGCAAGATTTTAATATATTCCTTTCAATCGTTCAATGTATGTGAGAGAAACTTAGTTTAAACTCATCCCACTTGCTGCTCCAGCTGGTACAACAACTAAGAAGTTACAGGACTGTCATGCCCTGCGGCAAACGTCAGCTGCAAAGGAATCTACCAATGCAGTAAACATCGTATAATGGCACTGCATCATCAGAGGCTGATTGACTTTTAACACAATGCAAGGATGCATAGTCAAAAGCAAACCACCTTCAAGAAGTCAGATGCATGATGTATCTCCCGGCTAAGGGCTGGCACGAACTTCATGTCATATGATGCTCGTTGATGGGTTTGTCTAGCCAATATATTGGTAGGTAACTGTATTAAAACCAAAAATTCGCTACAGAACTTTGCCACAGTTTGTTTTACAGACGATCTTTCATCTTTGAAGTTGTTGTATGAAGTGGTTAGTATGAGGAGTATGGCATGGAACATGGAACATCGTGGCTGAATATGGCTAAAGTGGGCAGTAAGTTAATGGAAATATTGGAACTTTTACCAGAGTCTTTTGATTTGGAATCATTTTTAAAAATTGTTCTACATCATATTTTTAAACAAAACACGAAAAATAGGAAGTTTTAACATGGTTCCATTTAATTAAATTTCTCCACTAGCAGTAATCTTAGGATATTCGGTTGACGCCAATGCGATCAATTGGGTCAATTGGGTTATTCGATTTGGCAAGGTTAACGTGTCACCCACAACGGTCCTTTCCCTTCAGATCATCANCGAAATTCATCATAAGGAAATGCCATGAACGACGCGTTGTCTGCTTCATTTACCAGCGTATACGTCACGTGACGGACAGTGAACGTGAGGTATCAAAAGTCTTAGGGCTTCGCATTTTAATCTACATGACCTATCGGAAGCAACAAGGTTTTAGGATGATTCATTCGCTTCATCTTATGGGAGTGTTGAATTATGGGAAGACTATGATGACATGGAGTGGTCCCGTGGGTCCACTATCCATTATCTATCTTTTCTATGGTAGCAAATCGAAAATGAAGTATTGTAGGTGCTTATGTAGATCTGTCGTAGGTTGATCAACAATAAACAATTTGTGCTAAAAATGCATATTGCAATATAAACCGAATGTGTTGCTTTGGGTGAAGGTTGTCATACAATAGCAAAGTGGCGGTATAAAAGCGGAATTTTTTTTATTTATATTTAGTTGGTCACATATCATACAGGGTGTTAAACTCTTCACAGAATTTAATGATGGCGATAATGATAGCGGTTTTAGATTTTGTATTGTTTGGAGTAGTGATGTGCAAACTGAGCGAGAATGAGTGATTGAATGAAATCTTTCTTGTGAGTGAGTTAATTCGAATCTCTGCAAATAGTTATTACAAAGAGTCAATAAAATTTAAATAACCAAAAATTGAAAAAAAAATTAAGTGAAAATAATTAAAAAAAAGCAGGGAAGTTTCACTAATGAAATACATGAAATGAAATCAGTAACGAGTGATATAACTCTTGAAAGAGTCATTTTATTCATTGTAAAATATTTATATCCAATACTAACGTTTCTCCACAATTTCGTGTTTCAGAATAATTATTTAAAGAGTCAGTTATAGATTAGACTCATTTTCGTCACTCACTCACTCAGATTTAACGCATCTTAACGAATTATTCTTCAAACTTCTAGTTTGTTGAGAAATAAAAAAATACAAAAGTTGCAACAGTGTTATAATACGTGTGGAAATTTTACGTTAGAATTACAGCTCACCATGGAAAAGGTTGGAGTTGACATTCGTTCCAGGCAAACCTGTCCATCATTTGTAAAATTTTATTATCGATTAATTTTGGTTAACTAATCTAGTACATTATCAAAGATTTATGAAGTTGTAATGTTTTTGTAGCGGAATAGATCCGCATGTATAAACTGACGTGGCAAGTACGAGGAAACTGCCGAAGTAGGAAATAAAATTCACTAGATCTTTATGAGCCAACACGATCGGACGTATACCTTATCGCAAAAGTGCAACATCCGAACCACAGTGAAAGATCCCCCAAACTGGTGACCCCGACGTGATTTTGAATTGTGCATTTTCTAAATAGTTTCTTTTTGGTTTTTTTTCGGACGCCGGAAAATATAAAATGCCTACTTCTCCCGCCGAGTGCAAGGAAGAGAAACAGGAGATCGCGGCATCGAGTCCGCGAATTAACTATCCAGCGTTTGATGCGGAAGATGTGGAAACGTGGTTCGTTTGTCTGGAGGCTGCATTTTGCGTGAACGCGGTGAAACTAGACAAACAGATGTTTAACGCGGTCATTGTGGCACTGGGTTCTCAAGCCAAACACTTTCATTCCGCCATCGCGAAGTGCAACCTATCGGTTTCAAGTGACAAATACCCCATAATTAAGAAGGGAGTGATGGAGCATTACCGATTATCAGAGAACCACCGATTGACTAACTTGCTATCCGCGGTATCACTTGGGGACCAAAAACTGAGTCATCTCTTGTCACAAATGCGCCGAATGGGCGGAGATGGCTGTTCCGATGCGGTTCTGTGCAACATTTGGCTACGAGCATTGACACCTACGGTTAGGTCAATCATTGCAGCGGTCCCTTCCGTCACTTTAGATGAGCAGGCAAAAATTGCTGACAAGATCATGGAGGTGCCCAATGGCGAAATCTCAGCAGTTCGCACGGAAAATGTTCCTTCGCAATCGTCCCAGATTGCAGCATTAGAGTGCAAGGTAGAAGCGCTAACCCAACGATTGGAAGAAGTTTTCGCAGTGCATCGACCCGGATCATATGATCGACAACCGGGACAGCGTTCGAGAGCGAGAGAGTCGTGGGGTAAATTCTCGTCACCACAAGCGCGTCCAAAATCACCACGCCGATGGATATGCTGGTTCCATTATCGCTATGGCAACAAAGCTGAGAGGTGCGAGAAAGTTCATCCGAGCCACTCCAATACTCAGTGCATTTTTTTTTTGGCTGTATGCGGCATATTCCTGAAAGATCCCCCCAATTTTCATCTTCTTCTGAGGCCCTATAACCTCAAGAGTTGGTTTGCTTTCATTTTTGGCCGTTTTTCATCTCTTTTAAATACCCGTAGAGAGATAGTCAATCTTGCATACGGGGAAACGATCCGGATGGGATTTGTTACCCGGTCTTGTCGTGTGAAGATCGGCGCTGATACCACATACAACATCGAGCCATTCCGGTTGTGATGTGTTACGTTCTAGTAATAAATAACAAAAAAGTTATGTAATTCTATCATGTTAAGTAACAACAAACAATATACACACAAGCTAGCTTTGTATATTAGAATTAAGGGTAAATAATATTTCATACAATAATGAAATAATTTTCATTAGTATTATTACTTTTTTGATTATTATTATTACTCAGAAGTCTGACAGATCTCAAGTTTTTTCACATGCACGGAACGATGCAGTAGGTCTTCAGTATCTGAGAAATGTTATTGAAAGAAGATGTGCCACACGAACAGATATAGTAAAAGATCACCGTATCACCGATCAACAAGACTATCAGGGAGATCGTTTAGACTATCGTTTAAACAGATTTTCGAAGAGCTGAGAACAGAATTATGGAGATCGTTAGGAACCTGACGGCGATTGTTCAGTGAAGGTAATATACTGTTCGCTGCATCTCGTATATGTGCCAAGCTGTCTATGTTTAAACAAGATGACTGATGGACTTTGGAATCAGTAGAACCTTTTGCTAATTACATAATAGTATGTCAACATATTTGAAACTGGGCATACATACATAAATAAGTGAAATTAACACTTGTGAAGAGAGTGCGTAGGTTTTAAGATTTGTAGAATTGTGTTAGTATAATCTGAACCGGTACCGTCATAAACAATGTATTTTTACCTTGTCTGTTTTTGACTAATTTAAAGCTTATTTATAAGCTCTCTTATAGAGTGACATGAAACAAAAAGTGCAACATTTTGAAAATTCTGGAAAATTTGTACACCAAACCTGAAGGAATGAATAATTCGCAAACGAAGTGGTGTCAAATGCCATAATAATTACTTGGGCGTACAACCATGAACCAATTTCTGTGCCAGACTGTTATTGTGACGATCATTAACAATAACAATAAAATTTATAAAGCAAAACAACCACTGGCAACGATTTGATGTCACTTCACACCCCGTTGCATTCAAATCAACAGAAAGCTATTTAATATTAAAGTGACTAGGAGCGAATATTACATATATACGGAGTAGATTGTGTCCAACGCTAGAATACGCGTTAGAGCGACGGCCCCGGATGGATTGCTGTGTCCAGTGTTTTGTGCGCACCGAGCGAAAGTTCCACCGGAGGTCATCTATACAATTTTAGTGTTAATACAAAAAAAAAACCAACCGACACATCTAAGTAAAACGATCACTCCCATTGTAGCTTCATCGTGGTGGGCTTGCTTTTAATTTCGAGTGATGCTTTTTCATTTCGTTGCAACAGAGAGCTTAAAACCTGTACCCTAAAGCATTGGAACCCGGACGAGGAAGGATTTTTTGTGCTGCAACATGTGCCAGTGACTAACAGTGTGCTTAAAGTGATAGACTTTTTGTCGGCAACTATCGATGCAAGATTTTTCGACGAAATGCATCCCATTAGCAGTGTGGAGATCTGCATGTCAGCTAACATTAAACGGTTGACACTGCCAGAAAACAGCACCATCGCTAGTTTGACGTTGGAAAAAACTCGGTTAGTGTGGGCTCAGTTTGAGGAAAATTTTTACTTACAACACTTGTCTATCGTTGAGTGCCCATTGAAAGTTCCATTTGGGTCGATGAGAAATTTAAAGCTTCTCAAAGAGCTTACGCTACGTAAAACCGGCGTTGGAAGCATCAATTTCAACTTGTTGTGTAAGGAACTTCAGCTACTGGAGAAATTAGCATTAGATCAGAACGAAATTTCTTCCTTTGTTCGGCCAGACGATCGTGGGTGCGAGTCCAGATTGATGTACATTTTTATGCGCTATAATAAGCTGCAAAGCATAAAATTACCCGATTTTGCACCTTTTACCAACCTGCTAGAGTTTGATGTTGCTTACAACAGGATAGAATCGATCACCGGTAGTCTGATGAATGTTGCGCTTAGCCGTTTAGGGTTGGCGGGAAATCGGTTGAAAACGATCGATTTTTGTCACTGGAATAAATTGAGCAATGTTTCGGAGATTAGTATCGCTTTCAATAGTCTCGAACGGCTCCCGGGGTGTTTACACACATTTCCAAACGTAGCGATGCTTTACTTGCAGGAGAACCAAATCACGAACGTGGATATGGACGAGTTGGTTATGCTTGAAAATTTGCGTGTGATAAATTTAGCTTCCAACAAACTCTATTCCACCTCGGTTCATGCGGCGAAGTTTCCCCCCAAGTTGGTGCAATTGTTTTTGTACCACAATTGCATATGCAAGATGGAGGTACCGGATAAACAGTTGATGCCATACACAAATCTAACCATCTATCTGCATAAGCTGTATGGAAATGTGTTGAACATAATTGAGCTTCATTGTAAAACTTGTGAACCATTGTGAGCTGTTTAGTTAGAATAGAAATTAAGACCTATCATGTTTATAATTCAGTTACACCACTATTGTAGTCAATACATTGGATCTTAGTGTATCATTGATATTGATTGAAATATATCAAACTATTTTTTAGTAATTACTATCATTGGTTTGAGATTAATTCTTCTTGAAATCAAATTCAAAAATACGTAAGCAACAATTTTTCATTTAATGTTGAACTCTATTTTGAATATAATTACAACAATTACAAAACTTTTTAACGTGTTTCATGTAGTAAAATTTAAGAAAAGGAAATAAAAAAACAGAACAATTATTTGCCTAACCGATCATTTTACATCGGGCATGGTGGTGGAGATGGTAGCGGCCCAGTCTCTACACCACAGGAGGGAGTAATAAACCTCATCTGTGACAAACCCCTCTTACGTAGGATTGACTATCTCGCTATGGGTTAATACACAGAGTAAAAAAAGGTTTAAATGGAGGCTTGTAGAGGTTGTAGAGGCAACTAACGAAGTTAGTTATCTAATAGTTTGGTTTAAGATTTTCATCTGTAGTATTTGACAATTTCAATAATGATGTATAAACACGTATCATATAAACATGATCAATATAAACATGCTTTACAATTGTTCTAGGTTCAAAGTTTTCTGAAAGAATTGTTTTATTTGAAATATTTGACTGTAGACCTTATCCAACACATATTAAGCAAAGATGATTTAATTTTAATTATATAACAGTTATAAAAAAGGACAATCATTTCTCTGCCACTTGCGGGGTTTAAAATAAATCGTTTTAAAATAAATAATTGTTATAATTATCATTTCTCCAACATAGCCCCGTGAAAATAATCATTTGTAAATAGTCAAAGCGAATACGATGGGATGGATTCTTTCTCATCCAATTATCTCGTACGTGCCATATCAATGTGCCGCGTGCGCCTGCAACTGGCAGCATTGTGCATTTGCATACCACACCGAAGTACGAATTACATCAATACACCATTACCGGCCGATATGCGATACCGATCGAATGATGATGCAGTTCTGAACTGTAACGTGTAATGGGAGAATGAGAATAAAGAACGAAAAACAGCAACATTCAAATAGATTACGTGATTAATGCCATCATAAAAAAATGAATGACATTTCAATAACTGCAGCATTGTATATCAGATCAGTTAAACTAATCAGCAATTTTCATGCATCACCTATCTCTTTGACATGGCTTCGATGATGTGTACTGTGATTGATTTGGCGTGATATTATTTTACACCAAAGTTTATAAAAACACGTACCTCGGGGATGTACATAGGAAAAAAAAGAAACAGACCAAAAAAAGCGTACTTTATTCCTTTTGTTTGAAATGTTTTGTAATGGAGCTGCGTACGAAGGTCTCGAAACTTTCCACACTGGAACATGTGCATCGGCAATGGCAATGAAAATATTTCTAATCCCCAACCCGAATCTGCACTCGACAATCAATCGATGTCGAAGGTCTGGGTTATAAATTCTCGTCATTCGCCCGAAGCTGACGAAGCTGGCCATAAATTTGAGCTAGTTTTCATACTACGAACAACAACACACTGGTGGTCGCATGTTTTCTCAAGCGTGTGAATTAGTTTATCGCCGGACACTTTATGGTTTTGACATTGACCCATGGATATCAGACTATCAAAAATGTAATTTTCTTGTTCGGATGATGTTTTTTTTATTACGAGAGAAAACATCTATACACGGTTGAGTAGCTGTTGGAAAACCTTTAATTTTTATGCGTCCAATTAACAATGGGTAAGCTTTTATATGTCTAGGGTTTATGCTACATTTGCTATGTTAATCGGTGTCTATTTTGACAAAGCGTGTTTTGCGTTTTTGAACACATAAATTATGTGTTTTTTAGCACATTAATTTTTTTAATTGTGTATAGTGGAAGTAGTAAAAATGATATGATGTTTGTGCTAGGCAGGGAAAACTGTTTTAGAGATGAAACATTCACATATGTACAGTGGGTAATAAATTATTCGGGCATCAACGGACCGGAAGCATGTCGGTTATCCGATTTTTTTTTAGCTTTGTACATACAATATTCTACGAAGAAGAAGGTTAGGTTGAATGGTAGCATTCATTTGAATTACATATTGAAACAAGATTTATTCAATGTACATGACTCGCAATATGAGGGTTTTTCATAGATCTTGTAACAATAATTATATTTATTATGACAATAAGGCGTCCATACCGCATACAACGCATTCTGTTACTGTAGGTGTGTGACCATGTAATAATTTTCAAAGCCGCCAAGTCTATGATTACTCAGAAGTATTTGGTTTTTTATTATTTGGCACTTAAATTATTACTCGCAGTAGGAGTAATGTTTCTGTTAGTTTTCGGATACCGTGAATACTAATGTTAGACTATCGATCTTTTTTACGACATTTTAACGTCTAGTGTATTTCCGTATGGTCCGAAAGCTAATGCCGCCGTCCTTTTTTAACCGCACGCATGTACCCTCGGCACGTTCCTCATTCCTGCCCATATAAGGTCATAATTTTACCTTTAAACGATTATCTGCGATTGGTTCCACGATCGATCATTTGTCCTCTCGCACTCTTCTTTCCTAAGAAAGGATCATTACACGAGCTACGGCGCCCTCTGGTGGCTGCTAGCTGCGATCTCTCTCATTCTCCTCATCTCTCTCTCTTCCTACAGGACTGTCGAATCCGTCTACTTATTGTCGACATAAATATTAGAGTCGCTTATCAACTAACGTTGTAAGATTGTCACTTCTAATGAATACGATGCAGGTATAATTTTTTTCTCCAACAAGCAGTTTAACATCTGTGTACTCGCTTGGACCCTATTCCGTCGGACGAACTACTCCTACTCTTCCTACAGGACTGTCGAACCAGTCTACTTATTGTCGACATAAATATTAGAGTCGCATATCAACTAACGTTGTAAGATTGTCACTTCTAATGAATACGATGCAGGTATAATTTTTTTCTCCAACAAGCAGTCTGTTACATAACATCTGTTATAAAACCCAACTGTGGAGCTACAAACTCACTAGTTGGTAGGCATTTAAATCTCGTACAGTGAGGTCTTAATGCATTATTATCATTTAACACATTCGATATAATTTAAGATATTGAACTCTCTAGCTACGTTTAACATGGCGACACCAACAATACGTTGCGGGAATTTATCTGAATTCAAGTGCAACGTCGTTGAACATACATAATTTAATTTTAATTTTAATTTTTTAACAAATCTGACTTTCGCTAACACAGCGATTGACGTTATACTGAAATTAAAAGTTGAATAATAAAATGCTTTGTTTCCTTTCTGAAATACTATAATAACCGTTAGAAGCATAGTGTAGTATTTTTAACAAGAATTATTAGATTGTATTTAAAAAACATGTAATGAATTTGTACTAAATTACTCTGAAAATGATGCCGCCATGTGATACGGGAACATTTTCGTTTTCATAATTAAGAAACATCAAACATGCCTATAATTAGAGCATAATAAATATGTTTGTAGCACGAAATGGGATATAATATTTTACACCCGGTAAATAAGAAATTTTCCAATGTGAAAGCCTAACTAATTGATGGATCTATGGTGTATCTGGTCCATTAGGACAGGTGTCAGGAAAGTATCAAAGCTTTAGATGAAAACTGCATTAAATTTAATTATGGCTGTGTCAGCCGTTCCATTTAGTGTGCTATTGTGTAAAGTAAGTAATGCGATATTTTTGGTAATTCAAATATCGTGCCCATTTTTTATCGGTTTGATCATCTATTGTTTTTCCGCTTGTATATTGAAAACAGACAGAAATTGGTGACTGTTTAGCTTAAAATAATTAATTTGAAACATTGTAACATTTTATTTGATAAATATGGTAAACAGTTAAATTGGAATAGAATTAACAGAGCAGACGGTAGCACTGATGTTGATATTTTCGATATAATTTCAGATACCGATAAAGGTTTTATTTGTTAAAATTTATTTAAGCAAGAACTTGGGAGAAGATTATAGGGAAAACTCTTTCTTTTCTTTTTTTAACAGCTCTAACTAATTTTACAAAATATTAACAAGCTTTTCTGAATCTTTTCTTTTGTTTTTCATTAATTTCATAATTAATCTTCATATCCTTTACTTGTTTTGGTTATGTAGAACAATTTATAAGACACATTTGTTTCTCTTGTTAATATGCAGATAGTCAAGTGGAACTGTTAGCGGCTTTGACCAGCAATACAAAGTATTTATTTTGGTCAGTGTGTATGAATAAATGTTACGATTCATACGGTCGTACCAATCGTACGTCATTAATCCTTTACATCCTTTATGGCATAACATATTAGAAATTTGCCAACATGGAAACAATCGATTGCCATTGAACCGTACTGTCGCTTTACAAATCAATTAGGGCGTAAGTCACCCGTAAAACGGCACGTAACACCTACACCCTTCTCCAGCCAACCCACGGCAACCTTAAACTATTGAACCGAGCGACCCTTTTCGGTGCGTCACATTGCACTGTCAACACCCATGTCATGTGCTGATGAAACCTGGTACGGGCGTAAGTTTAACATAGTTGTTGAAAGCGACACGTGCATTATTTCTCAGCTCATCACCGGGAGCACACGTTGCGACGATCTTGTCACATAAGGATGTAAGGCAAAAAAAAGGTTTTAACATGATAAGGATTCTCCGAGGAAGAATAGATGTGGTAGGCTCAATAGACTTTAAGGTGATATTTGAAGAATAAAATGGTGGATTGTTGAGTTACAGAAATCGCTATGGAATTAAAATCATTCACATAAAAACAATTGAATTTCGTTTCGTGAAAGTAACACACATTAAATTCATATTCACATTCGCGAATCTATTTTCGGTGGAAATTGTCTTCACCAATTGTTTAGTACATTACACAAAACAAAACATTGAAGAAAAAGGTACGACTTTAACCGAACCAATGCTTAGTGCTTCGCATTATTCCATCACGCAAAAGAGTCATAGCCTAACTTTAAGCAATAAATCTACGTCAGCTGATGCCACACGCAAGCATCAAAAGCAACAGCACCAGAGACAAATGTGCTCCAATCTTCAGTGCGAACTTTGAGAACTTTCCGAGTTTTCCACCGCCTGGTTGGCAAACCGAAACAATGTGGACCCGAAAAAAAAATCTCTTTTGAAACCACTTGTGTAACAGCCCGGATGAGACTCATTTACAACGAGCGGTTCGCAAATTTGCACCTTTTACACCACGCCCCGTCTGTCTGGTTAGCTTAACTGGATCGCTTCGGATTTTTGTTTTGTTTTTTGGTTTTTACCAAGACATCTTTCAGGGCACAAGGCAATGGTCTTTCGTAACAAAGTAGTTACAGTGGCAGTCAGAAACACGTGCAAGAGTGTGCATACAATTTCGTTGTGTACTGTGAGTTATTGAAAGGTAGCACCAAGATAAATTATTCAGCACAACTAGTGGCACTTTCACTGGTGCCGTTTGAATTCAGCAAACACCCAAGCCGCCCGGTGGAATTTCCCTTTTTTCGCAGCAAAACAAATCCTCGCCGGATTTTTTCAACAGCTCTGCAACTGTGGAAGATGGATGAAACGGAGCGATGGAATTCACCAACCCGCGTTCCGTACTGCACTTGAACGAAACGATTTATTTCAATTTCTTTCACGTCACCAAGACTGAAGGTTAGTCCTCTAGGTATTTTGCTGTGTAAATAATACCGCCCAAGATGGCAGATTCCAAAAGCATTCGTTGTATTGTGACCGTTTCCATATCATTTGGGTACTGACTTTACTGCGTGTGTTATATGCAAATAATTCATGCTTTCTATTTTTAATCCTGCACACATCAACCCGATCCGTTCATAATTTTAAGAACCCCAGGCAGGTCAAATTCGGTGTGGGTACCATTAATTTTATCTCAAATATAAACACACACATACCTTCGGTTCGATTCCGACCTGGTCAACACTACTTGATGACTGCAAAATTCAAAGTTTAGATAAAGAAACAAAATAAAAGTATCATTTGTCCGGTGGCTCCCTTCTCCTGGTCTGCCCGGAGCAGTTGTTGATTAATATTTATGATGTGCTAGCATTTCAATTTGTCACTAGTTCATTTTATGTCCGCAAAATGTGACCGATGCTTCTAAATGGTACGGTGGCCACAAAGCCCAATGGTATGGGTAGTAATCGGATCATAAATTCCAGCCAATACACCCGAATAATGCCCGATGGCAGTGTGTTGTGATGTTTTTGCTCTCTACTACCGCCGTTTAGTCTTTAGGTAGGCAGTAAGTCCGCAAGTCCGTTTATCTTTTGAATGCATGTAATAATAGCACTGTAAAGCGGATCATTTTAGAAAACCGAAACCACACACCCATCCATCCGGCATCCATGTAGATCATCCTGGAATGGGGGGGTGGAAAAAAAGCACCAAATTTTTCTAGCGACGAATACGCTACGCTAGATCAATTCCAGTCGAATCGGAACTACGTAGCGAGATTTTGCCCCAGCAAAATATTCTCGTCACATTCGATTGAAACGTTAATGTTCGGGAAAGGTACGAATACAAATTGAATTCAGATTGATTGCGTAAAGTGATTATTGACCACGTACCGTTTTCAATTAAAATGTTTGAGTTCCAAATGTCTATTAACATTCACGGTCCGTAAACATTGCGCTGCGATGATGCTGTAGCTCTAGACATGGATTGGTAAATGTTTTAAATTGGATTGCACGGTGTTGTAAATGTTGGTGATAAGTGCACAAAATGGTAAGAAACGGGATCATTGATATTGGTCCACATTATTAAGGTGTAATATTGATTTATCTTATAGTAGAGTTTTGACTCTCGATCGACAAACTTAAAATGTAGCAAATAGTATGTGTTTAATATAACATCAGCGGTTTTCCATCGAATAGCAAACTTCACTGTACATGAGAAGTGCATACCGAAATTAATTAACTGTATTGAATTTATAACAGCATTATCAAACCATCATCGTATGCAGAGATTTTACCGACATGTTCTTGATGCTCAGATTCACTTGCCCGCATTACCACAATCCATCCTCAGGCAGGCACTTAGCTTCGGTAATAACTGCTTCAGCTGCTGCTGCTGCTGCTTGAGACGGCTGGAATGGAGCAGGGCCGGTCATGTACCGGCTAGCCCAATTGTGTAATGAAAGCGTATCTAAAACTCTCGGTTCCTCTTCACCAATATAACATATCCACTAAGCTGAGCTTAGCAGAAAACTGTGCTTAGCTTCTGCTAATGTTACGTCGAACATCATCAATGGTCATCTTAGTGGCCATAACAGTGCAGTAAACCCGTATCACCCTCCAGTAACATTGTACCCAGTCGTTGAAAGGATTATCTGGCCCCTTTCATGATTATAACGGGTATAACGATCTTGAGATATGCTTCTGCAGCCCCACACCATAGCATCTTTACATCGTATTTAGCGTAACAGCATACTGCTTCCGTTAATCAATTCACAGTCATTTGGGTTTGAATTACATCGGATGAAATGGATAACGATTTTCTACGAAAGTCATGGTTTAAACCATGGTTTATATAAAAAAAACATTTGCCTACATGGGCTATGAGCAGTAATGAAATTTTTAATTGATTGCATATGTAGGATTTGTTGGGAAAGAGATAAAATTTAATAAAAATGTTGTGCAATGTCTTGTGTGTTTTTTTAAATAACTATTGTTCCTTCCTATTGATCCTATAGTTTGGTAGTGATGAAATTGGAGTATCTATTACAATGCTTTGAAGATATGCAAATGTAAATGTACAGTTTATACGTTCCTTGATTTTTAGCTTACAAAGGAACTGTCTCTGGATGAAATTTTGCATATCATTGCCGATATGTGAGTAACCGACGCCGCCACTTCTTCCGGTCGGATTTAACTTACACTTTACCTTTTTCTCGATTCATCTTTTAAGAGAGAAATTAATTAGTTATGAAACGGAACAAACATCGGATTTATTTTTATTACAGAAAATCTGTTTTCCGCTTCTGATAAATCCAACAGAGCGATTCATACTCATAATCCAGTTCCACCTGGGTTCACTCGCATTAATTCTGTATGATTCTTATATGGATTCGACTAGTATTATCTTTTTACCTGATCCTACTACTATTATCTTTTGACCTACTTGAGGCTGAGGATATCGCAAAGGCATGGCCATGTCGCCAATCCGTTTCCAAGAAACTCGGTCTTTGACTGCAGTCCTCCATCCACGGCTACATTCAATCTCCGCCAGGTTTGCCTCAACCTGATCCGAGCTCGCTATGCTCTTCTCTGCCTTGTGCCGAACGGATCGCTGACGAGCACCTTCCTGGTGGGGCATGAGTCCGGCATCCTCATGACGTGCCGAGCCCATCGTATTCTTCTGGCTTTGAAAACCATCAGAATATTTGCACCGTTAAACAGCTCAGCTAGCTTCATTCTTCTTCTCAACCGCGAAAGATGGTGCTTAGAACACGCCGTTCGCAAATGACGAGTGCATGATCGTCCTCCGTTAGCACAGTCCAGGACTAGTACCCTTAGACGACTGCCGAACATATCAGTGTGCGATATACAGTCCTCTGGATCTCAGGAACCTAGAGATTGCGTATGTAAATGATTTGAACAGGGTTTACCAAGAATACTAAACATTTGCGCAATATCTTGTAATAGCTCCCAAGATATGTTAGAATGCAATATTTGGTGCAGCGGCTCATATTTTGAGATAACTGCAGAATATTTAAAGGTAGGTAGACAAACGTATATAAAAGTGTTTTGTGAAGCCAATGCGTGATTTGCCCATTTAATTAATGATTGTGTACGACTACTGTTCTTAAAACAGTGCAGGAAACCTTTTAACATTGATATCCCTAGACATACCCAACGTTTGCTAATACATATTAACTGAAAATCTAACGATCCTTGTTGGGTTCATTATTTCTGTAAGATTCATTGGTTTGATGGAAATGCGTAATTACGTAGAGACCTGGACAGATTTATCCGAGTGGGTACGATTAGTACACTGTTCTAGAAATAATGATTGCATAGTTTGCGTAGATTGGTTTAGGCCACATAGCCATCACTAAATATCCTTGGATTTGTCTAACCTTAGCTTCCAAACTGTACCGTTTTCATATCACAAAATGCACATGTTTAGAAAACAGCTCAACACATGGTCTATTTTAGAGGTCAATAGTAAATTGCACCAACGTTCAGGAGTGGCGTGAGCACTGCAAGTCTACAATATCTTTTTCATATCGTCTTCATTCGCGAAGGTGGCACAAGTGTTTGTTGTTATTCTTTGTATGGCTTACATAGACTTTAATCCATATGAGATTATATTGCCTCTTTAAACAAGGGATTTGATACATTAAGATTACTCCGCAACACTATATACCTTTATAAAATTTAAAGTCATTTTTCCATGTGATTGAAATCTCATTAGTTGTTTCCAGGTGTGGAAGTATATGGAAACGAGTTGTGAAGTGACGATTTATCTTTTACAGTTAATAGTTAACAGCAACTACTACTTTAGTTATGTTATATTGGATATATTGTGCTATTTTAATGTAACAAGATGGGCTATAAAAGCGTCCAATGCATCTTTAGACTCCTTTTCATTATTTTCTCTTCGTTTAAGGCATCTACCATATTCGAATCGCCAGCTTTTATGTGCCAGTGTGCATCTATCACGTAGCGCATAGAGTTCCCATTCTTTTACTAGAACCTGTGCATTTAAAAATGCTTTACGGTACCTATTCACCAGCAACACTATCCGGAAAGTTTTCACCAATCTCCGTTGCAAAACTGTCTGTTCTTGCGGATGTGCCAGTTTTCAAACTTCTCCGGCGTCCCGTAGACTGTGGAGAATGAAACCTCAAGTGAACGAACCTGCGCTGTGCGGAAAAATAGCGCACGGTTGTTGAACGTAATCGGTGATAACGATGCAGTAAAATAAAAATTGTAACTTTTTCGACCATCTTGACGGGGAGCAAGGATCTTTGCGATTATCCTTGTTGGCCCGTTCGGCGAGAATCCACCGAGCTCGAAACGATAAACATGTCGTAAAGAAAGCAGAACCAAACCCCTCAAACAAACCGTCCCATATCCCATGTCTTCCTGCCACTTCCTTTTCCCATTCTTCCGATCACCGGAGGCGGAAGAAGCCAAGGACGGTTCGAATTGAAAATCACTTCTCTTTATTCACTCGCCATGATCGTCCCCGGCACTAAAGCTAAACTATTCCGCACGGACGAGCGGAGGAAAGGTATGAACGAATAGCAGGTACGATAATAAACTGAGCAATTTATTGTGTGTGCCTCCTTCCAACACTTCCCTTTGATGGTGGACAGCGTAAGCGAAGAAAGCATCTGTTTTAGCGATTTAAAGGCTTAAAATTCTGGGTCTTTGCTTTTCCATGTGTCCTTTACGATGTGTGCGGTGAGCAAATAGAACGGGATGGTAAATTGAAGAATTTTGTCGAAATAGAGCGTAAAATGGTAACCACTGTTAGACCATGGTGTGGTATGTTTTCAGATAATAAAGATCTTATGTCGTACAAATTCCACGTGGTAGCACATATCCTCATCTATCAACCAAAAAATTCTAAGCTGTTGTTGGTCGCTATTAAAATTTTTTAAATCTTGCAAAACTGCTTTTTAGTACAAACAAACAATATTTGTAGGTACAATACACTACATTATATTGAATTAAAATAATTTACAATATAAAATAAAGTAAAAAATTCCAAAACTCAAAAAAGAGGATGAAATAAAATTTGATTGACTTGAATTTTACTATTTATTTTTTTAAAACATTTTTTAACATGTTTCAACATGTAAACCAGTACTTTAATTCCATTTCCATTTTGTCATATCAGCTTTAAACCATGTTTGTGTCCGTACCCCCCAAAAAACCCTACTCATATGCTCACATAGTTTTGCAGCACTATCACACTTATCATCGCAATATATAATTGTTTGCCATGGGTCGAGATATCGTTAATAGATAATATAGCAATTTCCGGATGGTGCAGTAAAAGCTATGCTTTAGAATTTTGTGCACCATTCGTAACCATACCGTTCATCACATGATCGACGTGTTCCTGTTTCTGGAGTAGGTTTCATTCAAGCGTTTTCAATTTAAACCCGCTTTTTGCATTTGCTCCTTTACAAATATTTTATTTGATTTGTATGCATGTGTTGGCAACCCAATCTTTTGGTTGGTTATTTTTGCAGCAGCATTAGCATTGGATCACCAATATGAAAGAAACCTTTTCAAATAAAGTTTTCTTCGTTGTTTAATCTAAGGTAAGTTTAAAAAAACTCATATGAAAAGCAATATATGTAGAAAAAAAGCTTGAAATAGCTAGCTTAGCAATTGTTGAGCTGCAGATTATACACATGCATACTTGTACAACATTTTAAGCAGCTGTAAGATCACCGTTTAAAGTGCTTAAATTTAAAATTGCACTAATACAGTGATAACATTTCATAATGCAAACCTTCATATATCTACCACCCCACACTACTTAAATCAAATAGAAAGCTTAGCTTACGAGTTTTTCTTCGCTCCTCACGCTTCCTCAGCTGCCAACCGATATCAGTGGGACTTTACCTTAAAAGTGACTTCTGGCTTGTAAACCAGAAAATATCACTTCAGTGAAAGCGCACACGGCTCGTAAAAAAGTCAAGCAAAACAAAAATGTATGACCAAAGTGGCATCCGGCCATACGTGCCATCTTATCCAACCTTACCTCCTCAAATTCCAACACTCCCCTCCTGCTCGTATAACTGTACATTTGTAAACGTAAAAATCACTTCCTTCGTGCACCAAAGACGACGACAACGACGACGACGACGACGACAGGTCCACAGTTGAGCGCTTTCTGTTACCACCTGGCAGACGCAGAATTACTTTGTTGAGGGAATGGTAAAGTTTATGTGAACTGCGGTGTCTGCGGTTGCGGTGGTATCCCAGGCTCTAGGAGTAATTTTCTGCTCAACTAAACACACCCTGCACCGGTCGGGAGGCACTGTCCCGATGGGTGAGATTCCGGCGGCTTGAAAGCGAATCCCTTAGCTGTCGCAACCAGTCGCCCCGAAAAGACCCGAATGAACAACATTACGCACAGCAGGAGCGCGGGAAATGGAGAAATAATGGTAGCGTTTGTTAATTATTGACATTGGTTGCATCGTAAACATATTTGCACTTCAACAATTTTGCTCACCAACGTTGACAGCGGACAACACACGGGTACGGCATCGTATCTCAACACACATCGGTAAATGATTATTGAACATTACCTTTTATTTCATTCTCTGTGTGGTAGGCCGAACCGGTGTATGAAGGATCCAATTCCTTGTACTGCAAATAATGTAGCCACTGCAATGCTACACAAACATCTGCAATCGTCAGTGTTGATTGCGTCTATTGCACCACCACCGTGTTAAGCAAACAAACTGACAAACGTTTGACTTACAAGATGCTGGATAATGAATGCTAATGAGGATGGTTTTCCACCCAACACACCGCACCGTTGATGAGACAGTAATGGAGAATTTACTGATGGTCATTGGACTAATCCAAACGAATGCTACAAATGTCATGGCGGAACTGGAATGCAAAAGGTGTAAATACGAAAAGAAGTACATAAGTAATAGTCTAGTAAATAATTATCAGTTTGTTAAAAATTGCAATAATTTACAAATTATAGTAGCAAACAAATTTGAAGTGTTTTCATTTCATTGTAAAAAACGTATCCGTAATGTATCTGATAACTGCTCTGCTCCTTCACACGAAAGGTTCATTACAAATTCCAATTCGGACCTTAACTTGTACGATTGGCTATGTCAGCATAGAGTCAAATATTAATAATCATGCAATGAGTTTTAATACGATTTTAGGTAATTTAATTTAGGGTATGTGTTGGCACTTGAGAGTTTACAATTGTATATTAAAACACGTCCAGCGTCCAACAAAATTACTATAAGTATAATACTTTTCTTTTTAATATTACGTTCATTTTCAACAAGGTGAGCGCATGGTGTCGAGTCGAGCTGGTCTACTTACGAGCCGTAATTTGAGAACCACTGACTTAGTAGGTTTGTTATGCCAAAAAGAGTGTAAGGTGGCAAGGAAACTTTTGTCAAAAGTACTGTTCTTAGAAGTGGCAATACTTGGCTAAACGGTGCGGCACGGTGGTACGGTGGTAAAGCCATCAGATCAACACAAGACAGGAATATACCGTCTCGTCCAGATAATTGCCCCATTCCAGACTAGAACAGACAGAGGACCTAATTTTGATGATGTAAAGTTAATTAAATTAAGCGAAAATTCAGCTAACTTAGAAAAATGTAGAACTTTATTTTAAAGAAAAAAGAAAACTTATTATGAATTAAATATTGAATGATAATTAACAGCTACCTAGTTCATTGTTTGATTTACGGTTTTTTATTATTAAAAACAATTATCTTGCATCAATTAACAGTCATTATTAATTCTTATTTTAAATTGTAATTCGAATTTGTATATTTTAAAAATATGTATAGATGATACCTATAGATGATAATGGTCAACATGCATGTGTTTTTAGGATTCCCGATAAATTCCTTCCTTATCCTTTTAACGGACACTAGGGAACTAGGCTGTAGAAGAGTCCAATAAATCAGTGTTCGAAGTGTAGAGAATTCAAAGGATTAAGGACTTTAAAAAACAACCATTAGAGTTTAAATTCTAGAGCAATTTTGAAGATAATTTCAACTTTCTCAAAGTTGTGTTGAGATGGAACTTATCATCATCATCACAAAATTATTCAACCATACAGAATGTTTATGTATGGCGCAGTAGAAATATCTGAATGTCATAGTACTACTGGCATTTCTAATGTTTTTTTTTCTATAATAATGCAACATAAAAAATACAAAGATATTTCTTTAAAAAATATACAATATGTTCACTTCTTTGTTCTGCGCAGTCTCACGATGCATACGCAGAATGGACAAGCTTTCGGTAAACATAGCTGAACAAAGTCAGCAATGACAGTTCCAAGATTCTACGAGGTTGTAGTGACGCTAACCATATTAAAATCGAACATACAGCAATGATAGCAATTTTGTACCACCCGACTGATATCCGCTAACAAGCTTTCAAAGTATTCGACAGCTCATCGAGAAATAAATGAAAGGAACAAATCTGTGACGTAAATTTACAATAGCTTCACACCTTTTCTGCTGCTGTAACGAACTTACGCTTAGCTATTCATAACGCGATGAAACTGCCATGAGATTTAAACCAGCTTCGCTTGCCTTCACATTCGAGTGATGTGCCAGTCCAAACACGTGCAGTGTGGAGTTTTACATCAAATGGTGNTTTGTGCTAAACCTGAAAATTTGAACTTTGAAATTTCTCCGTTACGTTGCTGGATGCGTTTTTAGAGATTATAATTGATAGAAAATGCCTTCTACTGTTCACAAAGTTCTAGCCCATGTCGATGAAATCGTCATGCATGCACCAGGACCAATTGGGGTATTGGGAGAAGAAGCAGCCGAAAGCTGTCACAAATTTTACAGAAGAGACAGACGAGAGCATGCTAGAAAATGTTCAAGAATTCTCAAACTAAAGGACATTTTTATGAACGCTCTCTATTCATCTGATCCATTAATCAGTTCAATTTCGCTACTTACAAGGTTGAAAACTAAGAACGAGTCTGACTTTCCAGATGTTGTTAAAACGTTTTTTTTTTGTTACTAAATCAAATATTGAAACAAATTTGCAAGCACTAGTATGACCACACGGTCGCATGATCAGCAACATCAGGATCTGAGTTCTGATAGCGATTCACAGGACAGTGCAAGGCTTGGAGAAGTTATGGCTGTATTAGATACATTAAATATAAGTTTTGCAAATGATATACATAATTGTTAGTTTGCATCCAATCTACTCGATTGAACTATAATACCAGTGAATATATTTAGATGTTGTTACAATACCGGGCTTAAGGACCAGGCACCTCCATTACGGTAAATAACAATTTTTTTCAAAGGTACCTGTGATCTCGATATTTTTGCCTACCTAAATAGATCCTTTTTAGCCACATTAGCCAAGACACCTTAGTCGAGACACATTAGCCAAGACACTTTAGCCAAGACACTTTAGTCGAGACACATTAGCCAAGACACATTAGCCAAGACACATTAGCCAAGACACATTAGCCAAGACCAGTGTTGTGAACTGTTAACATTTTTTATGACATTCGTAGCAAGCGTCTGTCAAAATCAATTTTTCTTCGAAGACATTCTACGTTGCCATGACATGACATTCATGGAGTGATATTCATTTTTGTTTTACCGTCAGAGTTTCTGCGGCGACATGAAATGTAAACAGTGTAGTTTGAATGTCATTTGACATTTTTTGACATTTTTTTCGAAACATAATATCCGAAGGAATTCCGTAAATTATAATGCGTGGACGCTGGGAACAAAATAATCATTAATAAAGTTTTCATTTTTGGGATAAAACTAAGATATTCTTTTTTTTATATTGAAATCAATGAAGATTTAGTTTGGGCGATTTATTACGGTTTCACTCAATCACTGCTCCAGGTAATCTCGCCACACCGTATTTTGTGTCACCTAAAGGATTCCTGCAAAGCACAGTCGTTCAACAAATTGTTAATTGAATATAAATTACAAGACAAACTATAAGGTTTGCGTAGCCTACTATTGATGGTCAAACGAATAGTCAAATGAATGGATTCAAAAAATGTCATTGTGTCGAATGACATTTTTTAACGTGAATGTCAAATGAAAGAGCTGGATGCGAATGCGAATCTTCGAACAGAGTGAATGTCAACAATTGCATGTCAATGAACATCACCGTTCACAACACTGGCCAAGACACATTAGTCACGACACATTAGCCGAGACACAAAAGTCAACACACATCAGCCAAGACACTTTAGTCGAGACACTTTAGTCGAGACACATTAGGCAAGACACTTTAGTCGAGACACATTAGCCAAGACACTTTAGCCAAGACACTTTAGTCGAGACACATTAGCCAAGACACATTAGCCAAGACACATTAGCCAAGACACATTAGCCGAGACACAAAAGTCAAGACACATCAGCCAAGACACATTAGTCGAGGTGGAGATCAAGGACTTGAAGCAATATTCAAGTTTGGTGTGGTTTTAGAGATGTGTGTAAGAAATCGTGGTAGCAAGAATATGTCGCTGTGTCAGTATTTACTAGCTAAATATTATTTCAAAAATATTTCCTCCATTTAGTTACTAAACTGCGCCTATCGAATGTTTGATAATTAATGGGTTAACGGAAATGAAAATAATAATAAAACAACAGAGGCCATAATAATACACATATTAAAAGTCTAATCTTGCCAAAATACGAATAAATCGTGCGTATTAAAAGTTTATGAAAAGAAAAAAAAAGTTTGACCCCTTGAGATTTGAACTTGATACGGATCTTACACCCGACCGACTCTGTAGCAAAAAGGTCATACTGGCTATCCTTTACTTTCGGACTATAGCCGTATTTGTTTACAGGTACATTGTCATTGCCTTTCCCTCAAAAAATAGCTACCTGTCCTTTTTCCTCTTTGAACTTGAACTTGGCCCTTAGCGCAAGCGCATCACTAGAAATGAAACGAACGGTCACATTGCGCAGTTTAAACAGTGCACGACTACCAGTGGGAAGCAGGCAAGGATATAGGAAATGCAGCCTCAGTTTCTGTGGCAGATAAGTTACACATTTGAATAATGAATTGTGCGTGTAAAAAAAAACATAATTTTTATTTTACTGTCTGTTGGCGCTAACGCTAGCACCTACGCCTGTAAACGTGGGTTGGATGGTAAAACGTCTGGACACGCATCTGGTTAACGAAATGTGCGTACGCTGCGTCAAGCGATCTACCTCTTTTCCATCCAACCACCAAGGAGACAGGACGAGATTTAGTGTTTGCATCACTCCGCTCACACTCAAAACACCTGTTGGAACAATAAACGTAACACTGTACATTCTATTCACTCATATTATTGAAAAAACGTAAGAAAATGATATTAAGACTTTCTTAATAGTAATACTAAACTAGTAATACTATATCAAAGTAAAAGCTATAATAAAAAAAGGGAATTTATATACTTTAATAAATCACATCTACTTCATCCATACATATTCTCTCGTCGGTAATCAAATGTGTTGTTGTCTTTGTTTATGCAATTAGAATACTCCACGGTAGACCAAGTCTGCATTTTCTGGATGTATATGTTTTGTAAAACAGGTCAGATTGTGCTACGAGGTCAGAATAACTCGTTCATGCTATTTCAATATTTTTTGCGGTGTTGTGGAATTACTTAAATTCGTCCTACCCTGCTCCGCGATGGTTGAACAAAAAAACAAAACTATCATAAGACGCATAGTACAATTCATCTCTAAATATTCGCCATATACACATATACATATTTTGATTAACATTTTCATAAAATCCATAAAAACTTCACCGATAATTTTTGAATAATGAGTAAAATGTAAAATAAATAATGAGTGAGAGTAAAAATCAAAATGTGATAAATATTCATATAAATTTCATCAAAAGTGATTTTTGGTAATTTTAAATTTATCATTTAAAATTGTTTTAATAGAGTCCATATACAGTGCTATCAGTTTCTATGGCCGCAGCACATATTTCTCGGATTTTGTTATTTCTTCAAAGGATACGTTGAAGGTCAATATAGGAATTTTGTTTGTTATTATATAAAAGGCATTTATTACATTTTTGATGAATTTGATTGTGCGTTTGGCTCTAGTTATTTATTTTTTTTGACCTTCCAGTTTGTATGGAACTTAAAAAAATAGTTAAAAACGTATATTGAATTTATTGTTATTTTTTCCA
>CM028106.1:43122522-43189748 GCA_016170015.1 Anopheles longipalpis
TCGGGTAACCGTTTCGCGAATCGAAGTAAGTAAATTACGCGCGCGGTATCGAGTGACGAGTGAAAGTGACCAGCATGGATCAGCACACGCACGCGATGGAAGGGTCGGAAACCGCCACTGGAGGGACGAGTCGAGACTCGGCACGCGAGGATATGCCTAGCGGCCCCAGCGGAGCACCGTCCACCCCGAGAACAGTACGCGAACATGACCCCCCGTCGGAAGTAAGCACTCCGTGGTATCACACTGTGGCAGTAGACACAATACCACAAACGCGGGTGCAAAGTAAGGCGGGACACACTCATCGTCGTTATCACCAACCGTCGGAAGAAAACACCGAGAGGATCATCCCTGATGCAGGAGACGCGGTACCTCGCGAACCGGTGCGGAGTAAGACGGGTGAGTCGTATCGTCACGAGGCGAGGCAAGGTGATGCGTGGGCTGAGTCGGAGACGGCGCGGATGGCGTACGACGAACGACGCCAAAGAAAACGCGAGCTCGAACGCGAAATTAGGGCGATTGAAGAGGCTGACCGGCAAGACCGCATGTTGGCCATAGAACGCGGCACACGTGGATCGCACGAGCCGGAGTTCGACGACTGGGTGCGCAACATGGAGGATTCCATGCGGCACGTCGCCAGGGAAGATGGCACAGAGAGAGGTCAAAACTAGTGTTGGGTAAATCTGATTCAGATTCATGAATCTGAATGAATCTTTGAACTGAATGAATGATTCTGAATCTGAATGTCAAAGATTCATGAATTTTCGAAGATTCATGAATCTTCGAAGATTCATGAATCCTCAACGATTCATGAATCCTCAAAGATTCATGAATCCTCAAAGATTTATGAATCCTCAAAGATTCATGAATCCTCAAAGATTCATGAATCCTCAAAGATTCATGAATCCTCAAAGATTCATGAATTCTCGAAGATTCATGAATTCTCGAAGATTCATGAATCCTTGAAGATCCATGAGTCTTCGACGATTTATGAATCCTCAAAGATTCATGATTTTGCGTATTCTTTACGCATCTTGACTTCAATTGTAACCATTTTGTGAATGGAAGTCGGTTTGCATTTTTTATGAATATTTTTCCCAGGTTGTTAGCAGGTGGGAAAGTTTAGAGCAAAATATTTAATGCGGTAGTGTAGCTGCGCCTTGCTGCGCCTTGGGGCGGCCCGATGGTGTATGTGATAAACGGCGCCGGTACACACTGCAGGACTGGGTATCAAATCCCATCCGGACCGTCTCCCCGTAGACTGACTATCCTGCTACGTGGTAAAATAAGTCTTGATACGGCCAGGCCGTTCTAACCGAACAAGAAGAAGAAGAAGTCAATATGCGTAAAGAATACGCAAAATCATGAATCTTTAAGGATTCATAAATCATCGAGGACCCATGGATCTTCAAGGATTCATGAATCTTCGGAGATTCATGAATCTTTGAGGATTCATGAATCTTNGAGTGAAAGTGACCAGCATGGATCAGCACACGCACGCGATGGAAGGGTCGGAAACCGCCACTGGAGGGACGAGTCGAGACTCGGCACGCGAGGATATGCCTAGCGGCCCCAGCGGAGCACCGTCCAGCCCGAGAACAGTACGCGAACATGACCCCCCGTCGGAAGTAAGCACTCCGTGGTATCACACTGTGGCAGTAGACACAATACCACAAACGCGGGTGCAAAGTAAGGCGGGACACACTCATCGTCGTTATCACCAACCGTCGGAAGAAAACACCGAGAGGATCATCCCTGATGCAGGAGACGCGGTACCTCGCGAACCGGTGCGGAGTAAGACGGGTGAGTCGTATCGTCTCGAGGCGAGGCAAGGTGATGCGTGGGCTGAGTCGGAGACGGCGCGGATGGCGTACGACGAACGACGCCAAAGAAAACGCGAGCTCGAACGCGAAATTAAGGCGATTGAAGAGGCTGACCGGCAAGACCGCATGTTGGCCATAGAACGCGGCACACGTGGAACGCGCGAGCCGGAGTTCGACGAGTGGGTGCGCAACATGGAGGATTCCATGCGGCACGTCGTCAGGGAAGATGGCACAGAGAGAGGTCAAAACCCTAGGGTCATCAGTGGTGACCTGCACGACACGCACACCACTAACCATCAGCGCGCGACATATCTGGAGCGCGCAACACGCTCAGCTGATGCAACGCGTCCGGTGTATGCAACACGTTCGCTCTATGCAACGCATTCTGGATACGCTGCTCAGCCGGGATACACGCATCATACGACATATCCCGAGTACGCATGTCGCGCAGCACATCCGACCTACTTAGGTCGTGCGACACGTTTGGGTGACGCACCGCGCATCGATAATGCAGCACATCCGGGATACAACACACACTTCAACTACACTACACCTAATCATCACACTACACTACACAGCACAACACTTAACCAAAGCCAGATAGCGGCTCGCCAGCCCATCAAGCGAGATTTGCCGACCTTCTCCGGAGATGTCGAATCGTGGCCGATTTTTATAACGGCATTTCATCGTACCACCGCCACATGCGGCTACACGGAGGACGAAAACATCATGCGATTGCAGCACGCTTTAAAGGAAGTGGCCCTAGAAATGGTCGGACACCTTTTGGCTTTCCCGGGCGGGCTGGACGAAGCGATATCAACGCTTCAAGCTCGCTTCGGACGACCCGATTTGATCGTGGAAGCAACCATAAACAAGATCAGGAGCATGCCGGCTTCTAAGATTGAAAAGCTTACCACGCTAGTGGAATTTGGATTGGCGGTGAAGAGGTTGGTTGCTGCGGTGAAGGCGTCCGGTCTTCATGCGTACATGTACGATGTAGCGTTGCTGAAGGAGCTGGTGCGAAAGCTGCCTCCAGTGACTTGTATCGAGTGGGCGAGAACGAGGAAAATGCTCCCGGAAGTGAGTCTGATTGAGTTTGGTCGGTGGATTGGAGAGTTGGCGGATGACCTGTGTGCTGTCATCGACATGGCACCCGCAACCGGAGCCGGTGAAACGGACCGTCGGAAACCGGAACCACCGCTACAACCTCATCGGTCACAGCACCAACGGTTCCAGCCTCATCAGTCCCAACCGGTTCATCCGCAACCCGCTGGAACGGGGCGTGTTCATCCGGCTTACCTCAACGCGACCACAGTGCAGGGGGTAAGTGGCAGTGCTACAGATCCGGAAGAAGACGATCCAGCCGCGTTGTCAGCATGTATTTTGTGCGGCAAGGACTGCAAGTCGTTGGACCGATGCGCGAAGTTCCGCGGAACAACAATAGCTGCAAGGAGAGCTTTCGTTAGTGAACGAAAGATATGCCGAAAGTGTCTTGATTACCACGACGGCAGATGCAACGTAATGACGTCGTGTGGCGTTGACGGATGTGGACGGCAGCACCATGAACTGCTACACACAGAAGAACGATCTTCGACCAGCTCTGCTGCCAGCAAAAGTTCAGCAGAGTCAGGTAAAACCGCTAACGTTCTCACTCATACAGGGCTTAACGAAAACGTGTTACTAAAATACTTACCGGTAACACTTCATGGACCCCGCGGCCGAGTGGACACCTACGCCTTCCTCGATGACGGTTCAACATCCACGCTCATCGATCACGGGCTTTTGGTGGAGTTAGGTTTATCTGGCACACCTCACCCGCTGCGCCTACAATGGACGGGAGATGTGACCAGAGACGAACCAGATTC
Organism: Anopheles longipalpis; assembly: GCA_016170015.1. NCBI lineage: Eukaryota > Metazoa > Arthropoda > Insecta > Diptera > Culicidae > Anopheles > Anopheles longipalpis. The sequence goes on from CM028106.1 coordinate 43,126,208, forward strand.
GGTTAGGCTGTCACTGCGAATATCCGGCCGCAGCAGATTCTCCACCGTACACCAAGTGACTGGGGTGCACACGTTGAAGGACTTTACGCTTCCAGCGCAGTCGGTCGACGTGGGTCAACTAGCCGACAATTCTGGGCATATGAAGGGACTGCAGTTGGCATCGTACGAGCGAGCTATGCCTCGTGTGTTGATAGGTGTAGACAACTGCAATCTAATCCGGACGCTGAAGACCCTGGGCGGTAAACGCGACGAGCCAGTCGCATCGAGGACCCCACTGGGATGGGTCGTTTATGGTCGATGCTCGGTAGCATCAGGTCGTCCTCGCAGCAAGGCTGTAGCAGCGAAGAAACGGTATGTAAGCATCGTCGAACATCCCTCCAAAGTAACTCCCGTTTTAGCTGAAGCAGCGAGGGCAACGATGCGGAATGCTAAGCGCGCTGAATCGAGGACGAAATCTCGCGGACCGCGAATTAAAATGCGCGGTGATCGTTTCGCGGGCTCCACGCGGAACGAAAGAGCCAAACCAGTAACGCAGAATCCTTCTCCGTTTCGCATCGCAGAACCGCCGGCATCGAAGTGCGTTAGTTCAGCGGCGGATAGAGTGGCCTGTAGAGAGAAATGGCACGCGGCAGAGATTGGGGGAAACAAATGGGTCGGGGCGTACCGATCCATACTCCCCAGACGGACTAAGTGGTTTCAGCCAGTGCGCCCGCTTAAAGTAGGAGACGTGCTGGTCGCCGATAATAACCTTCCCAGGAACCGTTGGCCGAAAGGACGCGTGGCGACGGCGATCGTTGCGAAGGACGGTCAGGTTAGGACGAAGGACAGTAGAAACGACGAGCGGCACATATGTTAGACCGGCTTATGTTAGACCTGCACATAAAATAGCGCGTTTAGACGTCGAAGGACCGAAATAGCTACTTACCGCTTATATTGCGCGTTCGAAAAACAAGTAGTAAGAGCGTAATATAACACGAGGTATAAGCGTCGAGAAAAACAACAGGGACTAACATAACAAGTATCAGAGCCGATATGACAGGTCTTGACAGGAAGTGAAGCACAGTCGCGTTTACACGAGTCGCGAGATAAGACCATCGATCAAATCGATGAAACGTTGCATGCGGCAACGATAGGATCGATCGTACGAATCGACGAAACGTGACCGCGATAGGCGAACGTACACGACTGTGCCACACTTGGAGGGACAATGTTGGAACCTTATAAAGGAAGGAAGATCAGGTCCCAACGACCTGTCAAAAGATAGGAGAAAATAGGGATGTCAGGAGAAGAAGAAAAAAAGATGTAAGAAAAACGGTATAAAAACCGCAGGATGCGCCCGTAGAGGGGCTTTTTAAAACGCACGCGAATAAAGACCAATTTTTTGGCGCACCATAGAGCGGTGNAACGTTTGCCGGTAAGTGGGAATTGGGCGAGAAAAAAAACACCTTGCCTTGCGAAAAGAAATAACATCACACCGTTCGGCAAAAGGGATGCCTAACAATTACGTCAAAGAGCCGGGAAGCCGTTTCGGCAGAATGAAACGATTTGTTATGCAAATTGAAGTATGTTTGCTTTCAATAGAATAAAAGTCTTGAATTGATTGAATTCACAAAATGTGAAAGTAAAAATAAAAAATAAAAAATGGAACAGTGTGTATGCAAACGCATTGCACTCGCGCACTGTGAGAATCTTGGCCCAAGCGTCGAAAATCATTATCGAAAGGCAATCAGGTCGTACCGGAGGGAAATCAGTTTGATTTATTGAATGATTTTCAATCCGCTGAAAATTACTATCGGTTTGTAGATATTTGATATGATTGATTGAAGCTATTTTTGCAAACGGTTGATACCGTGGAAAGAATAATTAAAGAGCCAAAACGAGAAGACGATTCATTTCCTACTAGAACTAGCTGACAAAAGATAAGAAATTGAAAGAAGTTGCTGAAGGTGGATAAAGAAAGGCTTCACATTTAATCCATCTATTTCTAAGCATCTGTAAAGTTTCAATACAAAACGCTCTTGTTCAGCTGATACTACGACCCCTAAGCTCGCACAGTATCAGTTTTACCAGAGCATGATTGAAAAGATTATGTTTGATTAAATGCGAATTTCTTAATAAATGAGAAAAGGTTGAGGCCTCATCGGAGGGACAAGACGTAAATAAAATGAAATAGAAAGGTTGATGAAACGATGGGAACTGGCGGAAGGCGGAAGAAATGACAACAAAGGCTAGGACATTGGCAAATAGAGCTGCGGACAATGATTGAGGGATTAAAGTATTGACTTTACCGTGCTTGACTTGATTTGGCTGGCTTTTTGTTTTGTCAGGTAACGAAACAAGAAGAAATCATTTCTAGCGAACCCTATCTTGTTCTTCCAGTCCTTCGAAAACTACTTTCAAATGTGATCCTCCGTTTGTTGAAATAAATGCTTTCATTAGATAATGGTCGACTATCGTCTTACTTAGTTTCGTTATTTCGAGTGTACTGTAGTTATTAGATTTTTGTAATGTCATGTTATTTTTTCAAACGATTTCCAGCAATAATGTTATTAAATTGGTTCCACAGTTTTTTTCCATAAAATATCTAAACGTTGTACGTCTTCAACATTCATTTCAGCTGGAAAGTTACTCAACACAGCGCGATTTTTATTGTTTTATATAAAAGCACAAGAAACGGAATGCGAAAGGTGTGTTAAAATTTATCATCAATGTTGTAATGTACGTTTGATCGAAACTCGATGTAATTTACATACGGCCAATGGTTCCCCTTCAAAAAGCGAATATGAAACAATTATTTTCATTGCACACCTGTCCAAAACGTACAGTTTATTTAGCAACAATGTTTACGTATGATCAATATTCCTAAATTCTTCTTCGATTCGATAGTGGAGAGGTATAGCACAGCAAGCACAAAGAAACCGGAGCAATAACAAACGGTATGGAAAAAAAATTACCCAACATGCTAATTCCACAGCAAATGGTGAAGCCTAATGTAAACGCTAGAAATATTTATTGTGTTAAGTGCACCTTTAAGTTTGTCCAGAAGCATTGTTAATTTAAATCGTGATCTATTCGTTTGCAATTAAATTTTAATTCTAGAGTTTAAGATACTTTAAGAGTTCACGGCGTATTTATGTAACAGTACCGGAAAGTTCTTAAATTTGTTTTGCAGCGTTCAATGATTACAACTTTTATCATGCATTTTTGAAGGAATGTTTTAATAATATGCTACATATTAGCAATTAGCAACTGAAAAAATATTTCCGATCACAAATAATAATTTCTTTATTCATTTATTTATGATTAATTATTACGACATTTAGCCGTATTGCCTCAAAAAGCTGAAATGTTCAATAATCACAAAGCATTTCCTCCTTGTACTTTGTCTTATCCCGGGCATACTCGGTTGTGCTCCGATCACAAATATATGAACTAATAATTTGGTTTCGATTACTCTCAACGCATGTATATTTAGTGAAGTAGAGAGGTTTGGTTGATTAAATAAAAAGCTTAGAAGTTAAACACATTTATATCTCTTTATTTTTTTATTTTTTACGGCTGTTCTCAAGCACAAATAAACGGATTGTCATAATTGGGTAAAAATTGATCCTCAAAGTTGTAATTTACCTTTCGTAAACGGGAGGCTACGGGCCGTATGTGTTAAACGGCACACTGCAGGACCGGGGATCAAATCCTGTCCGTTGCAAGGACTGACTATGCTGTTACCTGGTAAAACAAGTCTTTATACGACCTGGTCGTTGAAACCCAGCAAAAAAAGTGCTTCTTATTCATAAAAAAATGGTTATGTTTTACGTTAGTGTTAAAAAAATTGATACTCTTTAGTTTGTTCGTAGTGATTGTGGTCGTTGTGCCTTATCTGCAGTGTCTGTCCTTGTATAGTACATACGATACTAAATGGGATTTTACTTATGCGTTGTTCGCTGCCATTTTCATTGTGTCATCAGTCTTTTGATTTGTCCTCCACATTATCCTTCCCTTGTATCTGGCCTAATTGAGACTCACTTATCTAATGCGATGTGTGTATTTTCTACAAAGTGTATCATCTCACATACGTAGTCAATTTGCTTTCTTCTATGTACTATTGAACCCAGAAAGTCATGAGTACAATTATAAAAGATTACGATTATATTTATGAAGTAACAGAAATAGCTTTTACTCCCATTATTACCTCATTTATTTGCAACAATTTCATCACAAACGAAGTATTGAAAATCATGCAATTAATGTCGAATCGTTAAACTTATCTATCCAGACATATTAAAAATAAATCAAACATTTATCTACAAAGTTCAACCATGTCGGGTATGCAGCCTGAGAGTGTTTTGCAATGATCCAACAATGTAGTTTCTGCTGAAAAATGGTACCGGGACTATTTATCTGGTGATGTCGTATCTTTGATTTTTTTTAGGGGTCCGCTGTCATTACGATGAAAGCAAAACTCACTAAACTGTCTTGCTCTGCAAGTCTGCAATTACGAAGATATCACGCACTGCTATTTAAAGTATCGATTCTGTTCACTCGCTATCAACACAGGAAGATGCTTAACCATAACGTACGCCATTGCACTGTACGTAAATCCTTACAGCACGTTGCGGGGGAAAAAATCTGTACGACGTGTGGGATGCTTTTTAGCGTGCGTTTGATCGTGACAGTTTGACTTTAGATCACCCACGTAGTGCACGGCAACAGACATCGCACAAACATGCAGATGGATTTTAAAAGGGCAACACCATTTTGCATTCACTGCCGGGAAGACGTTAAACGGGAGAAAGCATAATGAGTCCATCAATTCGTCTATCACCGACCGAAATCGTTCACGGAAAACGACTTATTCGGTACGATCGCTTCGGCATGCCGTGTCGTTCGAGCTCGTCCCACCATCATCATTGGTCGATATCGAAGAAGCACTCCGTAGCGGTAATGTGCACCGGCCTGGCATCAACGGAATGTGCCCTGATGTGCGTCGTTATCTGCGCAAACGACACGCGGGCTACGAACGCCAACGTTCATTCCGATAGCATCTTAATTATCTATCAGCCTGTCGTTAGCCAGTGTGGTAGAAGCAGAAGCTTTTGCCGGTTTTCAGTCAATGTTAGGGCGGGTTGTTTCGTGTTCCACCAGGCAAAGGCGTCTGCTAAGGCAGAGCTTTGTCGAAAGGATAAAGTCTTCCGCTTGCAGGTGGTTCATACACTGCTTTTAGCTACAGCGTGCGAAGGGCTAGAAACTTTTACCAAAAACAAACTACGGTATAATGCTCAGATTCTTCAGACAACTCACAACAGAGCGGCTCGTAATCATAGTATCGTTTTCTAATTGGCCACAACGATTTTGTTTAAGTGCCACCGGTAAACCACTAATTGTGGCAATTTTCCATTAAATCTTTTCGACTACGGGTTATGGGATGGAACGTCATCAAGGTTGGCAGGAAATGGCTTATAGCTATAGAAAACTATTGAAAACTGAAATTAAAATGTAATTTGCTTTCTCTTCACACGGGATAAGGATCTTCTCGGCAAGTGTCATAATAATGATGCTTTGCCCTAAGGCGTAAAATACCAGTTCTTTTATGTTGTACTAAGTGCAACCTGCTATTTAAACTGTTTATGAAATGTTTATGCTATTTAAAAAATTTAAGCTTCCGTTTTTGTCTTCACTAGAAACATTGCTCTAAACAGTGCTCTAAAACGTTACTTTCCACATGCAGTGATACGTTACAGTCACGCAACGAATAAATTTCAATTGAAACGAACAAGGATATGCGGAACAAAAACTTGCTCTAGTTTTACACTAGTTTCCACTAGTGGTCATAAATTTAGCTCCCTTAATCCCACGCTCAGATGAAGCATGATATTTGTCGGTATAAATGAAATGATTACTCCATGTTCTCCATAAATTGTACGTTGTTTATTTGTGCTCTTTTCATCTGTGGCCATCCCGATGCACTCTCTCCCCGTTACAGCTACCTGTACACGTGCAATGCACTTTCCGGAGGTGGTTACTACGCTGTAGCGGTGGGTAGGATTTTGAATAAATTATATTCCCATCCCTGCCGCACAAAAGCATATGCAGATATCTGTGCGGAGAAAGTACTATAGTGCACTGGTAGGTACACAGTATGTTTTGTTGCATCGGCTTCACATTTGTGGCTGGTTGCAATCATCGCACGACTCACCTGCACGGTACGATAAAGTTTCTTCGCTTCATAATCTGCCTGTGATGTATATTACCGCAAACGTACAGGGAAAAACGAAATTTAACAGAAACACCAGATCCTAGTGCCTATCATGTTTTGCATGTAAGGAAAAGTTTGACATCGAAGAGAATTTGTGTGTTTTTTCTTGTTTTGGCAAACTGACAAAAAAAATCGTTGTAACATTGACGTAGCAAACAAGCAATCGCATTTGGATAATGCAACGAATTTGAATCAAAAACATAACTTACAACTAAGAAAGGTATTCCTATTTGTTTTCTCATTTGAGATTTAATATTCAAGAAAACCTTCCACGAAGATAGCTCAGAAAGAAAACTAGATAAAGAAGGAGTAAAATTGTGTTTAGTTTTACTTCGTTTTCGTTGTGCTATTTTTTACTTTAATCTTTTTAAAGAATGTTAATGGAAGTGTTTTAAGGTATAACATATGAGACACTTCTTTTACTAATTTAAAATGAATTTTAAATGGCTTTTAAAGGGTTACGATAAGCGATGTATTTATCAGATTAATTAATGTGGAAATTTAGGATGTTGACCTAATTAATATTCTTCTTGAAATTGGTTTCTTCCATCAAGTGAGAGTCGGACGATTGTACACTAATAAACAATGCAATAACACGTTCAGTTTGGGTGAAAATTTCTGATCAGAGCTAGACAATGTTTCAAAACCGAAAAGTAACGATGACCTTCGAAATCTAAATGTTTTTATGTTGTTAATTTTTTCCAATTATTTAATGTTTTCAGAATACAGATTTTAATGATTGTATCGCATTCAAACATTTAATCGGTTTGCCAGGGTCCTGCAGTTTTCGTTTTACTGTAGATACCTCGTTGAGAGAGGAAACTAAGCCTATCTCCGATAGTCTTCGCAGGACGTCAATTCCCAGCTTTTTTTTGTGGAAAAGTATGGCCATTTGAACAGAAACCAATTTTATACTGACGGATCCTCATCAGAGCAGGGCATCATCATATAACAATGTATCCGAAGCATATTTTCAACTACGTCAACCATGCTCGATATATGTAGCAGAGCTCGCCGCAATCTTTTACGCCTTATTGATAATAAGTGCTTGTCCTCCCGACGAATATTTTATATTCTCCGACAGCTTAAGCGCTGTCGAAGCAATAAAATCTGTGAAGGCTTTTGAGAGGTCAGACTACTTCGTAAAACAAATTTTAAAGGTCCTAAGCTCATTGTTTGATAAATCTTTCCGCATATCTCTTGTTTGGTTGCCTGCTCATTGTGACATAGCTGGCAATGAAAATGCAGACCAATTGGCCAAAAAGGGTGCTTCGGAAGGGTCCTTTTTCGATAGGCTTATCCTACCTCATGAGCACAAGAGTGCCCCACTGTCTTTCTACATGACTCGATGGCAGAATTCTTGGGATACTAGTGAGCTCGTGAGATTTTTATATTCGATCACTCCTAAACTATCCTTGAAGCCTTGGTTCCACGGCATCTCAGGAGATCGTGCGTACATTGGAATGATGTCTAGACTTAGGTCGAATCACTTCGTTTTGGGCGCACATCTTCAGCGTATAGAACAGGTCGACTCCAAAGTATGTGGCTGCGGTCTCGGATACTACGACATAGATCATCTTCTATGGTCTTGTGTGGAGTAAGAGGCTGCCCGACCCGCCATATATGTATGTGTTGTACCTCGCTTGTATAAATGATGGTGTATGAATGGATGAATGAAAGAAATTATGAATGAGTACGATGTGTGAAGGGTTGGGTACTACATGAAAGAAGTTGCACCGACCGATGCCATGGACAAACAAATCAGCGAAAAGGGAGAAGGAGGCCACAAACGAAAAACCCAGAAAGATTAAGACCCCCGCTACCATCTGGACCTTGCACATGTACTATGGTACTATTAGTAACGAAACACCCGGACCACGATAAGACCTTCGCCTCGAACACGACCATGAATTGGATGACGGAATAAGACGCAACAATTGCAATAACACAACCGAGCACACCCGGGATAAGGTGCCCTTTCACGGCTCGGAGGAAGAAAAGCCTCCCAGTTAAGGTGAAAGGTGTTTATTTTGATTTTTATTTGTAAGTTAGGATTAATCAATACGGCCAGGCCGTCCTACCTGAATAAAAAAAATTCAATCGTCAAATTATATAGATACAAAATCTTTAGTAGGGACACTTTCCGTGCTCTATATGGTCAAGGGCTAGTACGCTTCACAGACAGACCAATGTTTTAGTGTTACAATTTCAAAGAGCAAGGGGCTGTAGATAAACTTTAATTGAAAGTGTAAAACCTAAAATTCCCAAAGTAATAACGACTCAGACTCAGGTTATGAAATGTTAGGTAAATGTATTCTCAATGTTTTCAGATTATCCAAATCATTAAATCGGTTTTTTAGTTTTTTTTCTAAACATCGATGTAATCATCGTCACAAAATGCTTTAAAATATTATGGATTGTGGTATGGCTAGGTTCAGCGGAATCTTACGTATATTGACGATTTTCTTTACCATGTGCTTCAAAAGACCATACTTATAACAATTCATGATTTTACGTTGAATTAACCTATTACTTACTATTACTGTGTAGTAAATTTCATATTATTTTCAATGGACAAAGGAATGCGGGGTTACGTGTGTCAAAGATTAATTTTGTGTAGAAAAATCAATTTATTCTGATGAGATAATTGTATCCGTAATAAGTAAAAACCGGGCCTAAGCAGCAATACGGCCAGGCCGTTCCTTATGAATAAAAAAAAGTAAAACCGGGCCTAGGTACCAAATCCCATCCGGAGTTTCGCCCCCTTAGTAAGGATTGACTATCCGGTTACATGGTAAAAATAGGTCTAGTAAGCCAGAAATGGCCGGCATGACCTTAGCTAAGAGGGGAAATAATAATAAAATAATCAAATGGATTATTGAAATTTCAATTTTACTATCTAGTCAATTGCACTCTTACGATTTATTTTTGATTTTATTCTAAGCTAGTATATATAAAAGATCTAATAAACACTATACACCGTAGCTAGATGAAAACTTCCTACTCGACGACAGCAAACACTCATGATAGAATGTTTTGCTCTACCCGAGTCATAGTCGCTTCGGATCCAATGCTTTGCTAAGCTTTTTGCCGGTGCACCGATCAAATAACTTCTTCAAAAGCGAGCAGCCTAGCTCACTTCACGAGTTTAATTAAAGGTCTTCACTGTTCTTTCGTTATCCCATTTTTGCCTTCAAGCACACGACTCAACCTCATTTCCGGCCGGTCTCGGAGCGTTTTCACGGTAGCGTTATTTTCTGCAACATGAAAACACACTTTACAATTCCTTATCATTTTCCCACGGCTACAGTGTTTGCCCATTCTTGACCTATTGTGTGGAGCGGTTCGCTTCGGGTTGCGCCTGCATTGAATCCGACCTCCTCCTTTCCAATCTCTTCCCCCGTCCCTGGATCTATGATTTGTTCAAGCCCGCTTCCGGTTCCGGTGTCCGAAAGGGAGTGTTCATTTTATAAGACGAGATTAAAAGTGGCAAAAAATAGAAAATGGTGCTTCCATTCAAACGCTTTGCTGTCTTTGCCGTAACGCAACCTTTTGATTTCCATTAGTTTACCTGATCTTTGTGTGCCTTATTACCTTTACTTTCTGTGCTAACGCTAAACTTTTGTATACTTTTGTCTATTGTTACAATGTTTTTTTTCCCAACTTGAAAGTTTTTTCTCTTTGGGGTACAGTTGTTGAATGATCAGCTTCACAACTCGCATCAACCAGAATGGAACAGAAGATGTGTAGTGAATGTTATGAATATTTGAAAGGGCTTAATGAAACAAGCTTTAACTAGATATGTTTATTAACAATTATAAATTTTCCTTCACTATCGTCTATGAAAAAGCATTAAAACTTAGACTTGCAAAAAAAAAAAAAACTATGCCCACGGTAAGTAATGGTTTTTCAATCCTCTCCTAAATCGTCTTAAAAGTTTCTGTTCGGTCTTTGATAAGACCACATGTCACCCGCGAGCTTTGGCAGCTTTGTACTAAAGTCTCAATCTCCAAATGGACCGTGTTCCGTGTAATTCCTGTTCATGGCATTTCTTGTGCATTCGTATTCTGGCCGCGGCGCGTATATGCACGATGTAAGTTTTTGCAAAGTTTTCTAATCGGCTTTAATCTGTGGTGTCAAAAAGTTTTGCTTTGCCTACACCCACCTGAAGGTGCGCTGATATCGGACGGATGCTGGGGGAAAAGTTGAACGGGGGAAAAAATAGAATGGCTCTGCTTACATTAGATACCGCGAGAAAGCCTGAAGCATTTCAATTTATTCCCCAAGAGATAGTTTAACGAACTTACCTTTTTCGAATTTATTCGTACAAGTAAAAATACAAATTTAATGAAGCGATTTAAAAACGGATCTGCAAACTAAGGTACATTTGATGTTTGAATTATTTAAAAGATGCTAAACAAACATTAGAATTTAATCACCTATCAATAATCACGATTTAATCTTCTTCTTCTTCTTTTCTGGCCTGCTCATGGTCGAGCACGTCGCGTAGACATGGCCTGGTCGCCAATCCGTTTCCAGGAAACTCGGTCCAGTGCTGCAGTCCTCCATCCACNTCGATCACCTCTCGCTCGTCCGACAGGATATCTCCCTCCTCGTTGCGGCACATAGCGGTTATGGGAGTAAAACCGCCTCGTGCCGCATTCAGCATCCTGTAGAACTTACGAGTTTCCCCCGACTGGGATAGCTGCTGCATCAGTTGCTCATCCGACTCTTCGAAGCTGCGCTTCTTGTCCTGGAAGAGTCGGGTCTGCTGCCTTCTCAGTCGTCTGTAGTCTTCCACGTTCTGCCTGGTCTCGCGCTGGAGCATGCGAGTACGCGCTGCGTTCTTCTCGGATAGTGCTCGCCTGCACTCATCATCAAACCATTCCTTCCTCCGGTTACGTGTTACGCGGCCAATAGTTCGATCGGCCGTGCTGCTGATGGCTTGTTCCATCGTACGCCAATGGTCATTGAGGGACATCGCCTCGAAGGTGGCGTCCTCCGGCAACGCTTCCCCTAGCGTGGTCGCGAAGTCCCTCGCCACATCAGCTTGCCGCAACCGATCTATGTCGAGCCTTGGGGTGGGCTGATAGCGCAGCTTATTGGCTGCGCACAGTTTCTGTTTAAATCAGTTTAAATCACGATTTAATAGTTCTTCAATAAATCTTCTGGAGAAACATTTGCCATTCCATGTTTCCTGTGGTTTATTGATCAACGTTCAAACACCGCTGGAATAATTGAAACCTACTTTAAAGATTATTCAAAAATAGTTCGAACACATTCGATTCCTCTTCCGTACCAGACCAATTTGATAAAGCATATCACTCTGGCAACGGTTGCATGCGATCAAACGCCATTTATGTCACAGTGTGACGACCAGCGTTGTCCATTCTTATCCCGGTTACTGCTGTTGGCACTGGGGAGAACATGGACCAACGATGAGCTGAGCGCACAAACACTATGCAAAGGCATGCATCAGACCGTGCCGCAGCAAGTATCGAATGTCCATCGAATGTCGGAACCTTCGCACTTGCCTGTTCAGTATCAGGATGGTCGATTGAGCACCAACATGCTCAATTACACCAACGCCGCCACGGAGCTTTCATCTATGTCCGGCAAAATGTCACCGGTACGTCACACTGCGGGTATCGCTTCCGACGACTGCTCCGACGTTGACAAGGAAATGGACCGTACTGATCTGCCGGGTAGCATCAGGTTTTGGAAATATAAACTGTCCCAGCTTCAATCCACCGGGGACGGTAAATAATGGGCTTTTCTGTATAAACACTAATAAGGATCGGTCTCGGGCTGGTGGCAGAACCCAACTGCAACTGGTACTGCAAACTGCAACCTTGCCGTTGATACCTGTTTGCATAAAGCAATCATACAAGATTGGCATCAATATGCATGAGACCATGCACGGTAGATACTATGCTGCAGCTCTCCTAGGGAAATCTTCACGCAACATGCAAATAATGTTGGATAAAATTGCCCGAAATAGTACACCTGCCTCTAAACGGTGAGTAAAAGTGAACGAAAACGACCATTTAACATCAAGATGTTAGATTTAATTGCAAAGACCATTCACAGGGATCGGAAAGATGTGCTGCCCGTCGTTTATGGTTGACAGAACGTGTTGACGTTTTATTGTGAGCAAGAGATGAACGAGTGCCGATGTAAATAATTATCTCACTTTTTTAGCAATAACGGGAAAAAAGATTTAATTGAAAGCATTCGTTTAAAATTTAAACAATATTTTATAAAAGTGTACCATGCGCTTATTGATAGTCTTTTCTTTCAGGAGGAATAGTTTTTTTCGAATCGAACGTAATTCAAACAGACTCTTGGTACCGAGAATTTACTTTCATGGCTACATTGTAAAAAATAAGCGATTAGTAGTAATGAAAGCTTTTTATAAAAACCTGTCATTAAAAAAAAAATTATTGAAAGAGAGAGAGAGGAATAACGTGTTAACTGAAATTATTTTTTCTAAGTGCTAACAGCTAGCATTTGCATTTTTTTTTTGCTTTAGGAACGGCCATACCTTCCTAGGCTTATCTAGACATATTTTTTTAACGTAGACTGATAGCCATTCCTGTCGCGTGCCCTGCAGCCGCAACATTTCCAAGTATACTTAGAAATTATTTAGATTGTTTTTTGTACATGGTATTGAAAAAGTTTTATTTTTACTTTTTTATTTTTAAACTAATGTTGGATTAAGGAATTTGTTTGTTTTTAACATTACAAATATAAGTTTCCCATCCAATTAAAGCTTAATTTAATATTTTTTTGATAAGGTAATGTTTATTAAACTCAAACAATACAAAACAATCAACATTTTCATAGCAAACTTCTTTTTTTTATTTTAACAAATTTCCTAACGAACACATAATTTACCCAACAGAGCAATGTTACAGCTTAGAAAGCACCACGGGATGATTGTTGCGCACAAAAACTACCTCCGGTACTTGCTTGTGCACCTGAACTGGCCGGAAGTTGTTCACGATCTTTTTGCTACTATCCTTTGGACAGGCCTGCAGCTGCCGAAATGCTTCCAGCTGACCGGTGGACACGTAGATTGGCGTTTTGTACACCAGCCAAGTGACGCTTTCGAAGTACGGTGGAGTGGTCAGTGAACCTTTGTACGTGTAGTAGTGTCGGTTGAGCTCTTGCATTCCCATCCAAGCGAGGCAATCGGCATCGATTTCGGTTTGCGCGTTCGGGTTCCGTATGTATTGCAATCCGGCCACGATCTTATCGAACGCNTGACGCTTTCGAAGTACGGTGGAGTGGTCAGTGAACCTTTGTACGTGTAGTAGTGTCGGTTGAGCTCTTGCATTCCCATCCAAGCGAGGCAATCGGCATCGATTTCGGTTTGCGCGTTCGGGTTCCGTATGTATTGCAATCCGGCCACGATCTTATCGAACGCTGGACAATGGTCGTTGCCGTACGCCTGCACAAAGAACCCGAGCACTGCTAAACCGTCCGGTTTGTCGACCGCTTCCGCGAAGCTGCCATATTTGGCGTTGTAATGTACGGCGTGTGCCTCCATCGAGTAGGTGCTACCCTCTAGCGTATGTTCACATCCGGAACCATCCCCGATGCCCCAGTGAAAGTGCAGCTGCTCGAAAATGTACTTGTTGCCTAGGACACCACCCACGATGAATGGCCGGAAAGGACGATCGCTGAAAGTTATCTGCAAGGGATGTTTGGGTGTGTGACACAAAAAAAAACAAGTCATCGATGCCAATTCTCGCTAGTGGAATAATCTACTTACCATAACCGATGAGCCAGTGTTGACCATCTTTGCCTTACCCAAGCCATCCCAATGGCCAAAGTAGTCCAAAGGTTGAATCCCATCCCTAATCACAGTCGAGCGTTGATTTAGCGCAATCGGGCTTTGCACGTTCTTGGTCGTCGTTGAAGCCATTCTTTGCAAGATTCTATCACTCAGGCCTGGAACAAAAAGCGCACACGTACGGTTGTAAGATTGCGTCTCGTTCCAAATCAACGTTCAGCTCACATCTAATAGGCAGGTAAGTTGTTAAATTTGGCGACACTAATTTTTAGATAGGTGTCAACCTCAAACCTATCTATTATCAGTGAATCCAAAGCGGCTGCATCTTATCGCAACTTATCGTAAAGGGAAGCAAGGTATCTTTAATTAACTGCAGATAAACTGTGAAGCGCATATTTCTAGAAAGTGTACCAGGCGGTCTCCATCTACTTAGCGGCTTCTATCGGTCAAGTTGCCTGTTATCAGCTATAACCGGTATACCGCTGGTCTTAGGCACAAAAGGGTATTACTGTGACGAAAATGGTTTTACTGTGACAGTGGCAAAACATCTAAAGTGTGGATTAGCAACAACACGTTTTGACATTGGGTTTGGTATTTTCATCACTTAGCTTCTTATCAGTGGAACGTGAATTTAAAAACGGTAAACATGTGCACAACAACGGATGTTGAGGTTCGTAATCGAAGAAATATTCATTTTTTGGGAAGGTTTCTTCCGGTGGCTAGTGTCTATCCGACTGTAGCAAATTAAAATTAAGCTATTTAATTGTTTTATAACATTGAAAACAGACTATTTTTTACGATTAAACAACCTTCGATAGTGAGAAGTTGACTGTCAAGGATAAATTAAAAATTCCCTATTCTTATTGCTCACACATTAACGTATGCATTAAAAAATGGACAAATATTGATTGGCAATGAAAAAACAACTGATGAACGTATTTGAAAAAAAAAACAAATTTTGGTTTCATCTTACTTACGAAATCAAAAAACAAAAATCGTTACGCCCTACAGAAAGACCAAACGCTTTCTGGATAGAACTTTGGGAAAGATTACCCTATACATACACACATTTAATTATTTCTTATATAATTTTCTTGCCATTGGAGATCAATTGTCACTTTGCTGGCATTGAAATTGTGGGATTTGATCCTTCGGTTGAGGTTTTTCCTACAAAGTTATGTCCGGCGGGAGGATTGGCGATGTGTGGTAAAAGATTTATGCTAAAAACTTGTCACTAAATCCTTCAGCAGTTCCTTCTGGCAATCGCCTACTACTCACTGGCCTTGACTGACACTTTTGCATCTTGTCCAAGGGTTTTTTTTTGTACAATTTGGCTGATTGCTTCAACCTCCAGGAAGAACGAAAAGATCACTCTGCTCGAGCAAGAAGCAGAGCGAAAGAAGATAAATTGGCACACAAAGGCACTTCTGACTAAGGTTTTTCTATGAAAGGGTCTTACTTTCTTAGAAGTATGTCCAATCTGCCCAGAAATTCTTTAAATTTCATTTACAAGATATACCAACGAGGACCATAACGACGACAAAAGAACAATTTTAAAATTTACGAGAAAACATGATCGAACCCTTTTAATATGTAACATCCCTAACGCTTGCTAGACCAAGTAGTAACACTCACTCATTTCCTGGCGTAATGACCTATATGGCTTTGTCTGCCATTTCTAGCTCACTTGGCTAAATTTTATCTTGTTACCGATTCTGTCATGTGAAATCAGCGTCTCTACCACGTACACCATCGGTACGTTCAGCCAAGCATAATGTCTTTTATTATTTGTTTTTTTTTTTTAACTGAGCAGTAGTGCATGTTACGTACAGTTGATCTCGACTTGATCGATAAACCAATAACAAAGGCATCAAGGACAAGTCAATGAACGGTCAATGAACGGTCAATGAATAAGGCAATCCGGTAAAAGGAAATACTACTATAGTAATATAGATACTGCTAAACAATTCGAGACAAAAATTGATAATACATCATGATCTAAATATTAATGTATGCATGTTTTTTGTAGTGGTTTAGCCAAACCGTTAAGGAAACAGTCGCCTTCGAGGATAATACCAGATCCATAAAAGGGAGGCAGACTGGGTGTTATGTGTCGTCGAAATTTCTAATTGTTGTTTGTTCTGTTACAGTCCCGTGCAGGTCCCGAACAACAAGTGACAAGACCGCTATTGAACACTTTCCATCACCATCACTACCACCACCACTAACAAACAATAGTACGAACAGCAATAACCACAAAACCCAGTGTCACAACCGACTATTCTATGACTATTAGGCAATGTACAAAGGGGAAATGTTATAATTGTACATTTTAGCATTTTGGGGCTGACAATACGGCTGAATTCCGTAATAATTAATTATAAATTAAAAAAAATGATTGAAAAAAAATGAAGTTTCATCTTTTTCTGCAGTAACATCAACTTTCTATTAACAATTGTAATACCAATTGTCACTGTTAGTGGAACTTGAAGGACTTGAGATTAATTTTCGTTATCTATGAATGTGGTCTGAGGTTAGTACAAATGATAAATCCTTCACCTCAATTGGTTCCAATGGTTAAAAGCCTCTTGAAATTGTTTGTATGTTCAGTAACATCTGGTTTGCTACTTCTCAAATCGTAAGTACTCTTCAAAGCAAAACAGCTGACCACTCCAAATTGCCTAGGAGAAACTGGAAAATCTTGGGGAAATCATCCACTTGAATTAGTAGCTGTTTATAATTGATTGTAAAAATCTAATACCTCTTATCGCAAATCGTCGATATTTGTTGTTTTGCTTTTGCTACTACACATTCGTGTCATATGTTTAATATATTTGGACACTTGTGGCGTTACATAAAAGATTACAAACGTTATTAATGTAGTCTCTAACACTTCGAAGCAATTGTCTATTTAATAAACAATTTGCTTTGTTCGTCCGTCCAACGGTTTATCTTGTACTGTGCACTACAGAATAACTGAACTAAAACTATCATGAGCGTGTAATCGAGAAAGTTTAACACAATTAAACTTCATTAAATCACGTCTAGAAGCCACTTACTAGCCTCAGTGGCCTTTTCAGCCAGATATCTACTTAAACATCGTAATAAATTCTTTCCTCTAACTTACATGCATTTTTACACTTCATTCGAAAGTACACTCAGCACTCATCCAGCGGGTGGGTAGCACATTCTTTGACCCAAAACAATAGATCACAGCGGTTGTGTAGCTGTTTGCCGCAGTGCCGCTGGTCCCAGGTCAGCTGGTCGTGATGGGGCAGAGGGCCCCGGAGCCATGTTCTAACCGAAAGCTTGCGTCTGCCGCTGGCAGAAGATGCGCATAGTTTGTCCTGCTCGTGATTGTCGCATGCTCCGTGCATAATTAACGATAAAGATAATGTTGTTAAAAAGTTATAATTGCACTTCTCACTGAGCGTTTTCCTTTTTCTTCCACAGCACATGAACAGCACTGGATGCTTCGCTTTCAAGAGCTCATCTGACTTGTGTGTGAACCCGACACCGGCAAAGCTTGTGAAAGGAATCTTCTGAAATTGTTACGAGCACAGTCGCATGGATTTTGCAGGTGCGGTGCCCGGTGAAGAAGCAACCTTACCTCCTTTTGTCACGTTCTCATGAGTGGATACAACGGATAGACAAATCACAGGAAATAGCACGGAACGGAACGGTGTGCAGTTGCAGGACTAGACGTCTTTTGCACTCATCTGCAGTACGGGAATGCAATGCAGAGGCAATCGAATTTATCTCCACGGAAGCTTTTAACGTGAATTTTAAAACTGTTTCCGTGTGCTGTATTATTTAGAAAAGGCTGTAGTACTTATTCATCAGTAAATTTTCACTTTGTTTAGTAACAATAACCATACAGCAATAAATTGACCCTAATATGGAACAGTAAAAAATCAGTCCCAACCTTAAAACCATTCCTTCGCAAAATGAAAATTCTTCAAAGAAAAGTTTTGATGAAATAGAAATGTTAAAATTATGTATTGAAATGAATGATAATTGCACTATAATTTTAAAATTACAAAAATCAGCAAAAGTACTTTACCACTGATTATATATATTTTTTAAAAGAAAAGCAAATTAAACAAAACAAACTCAATAATCACTAGGTGGCAGAAACAGTCTAATTTTATACAAGTCTTATAATAAATATAAAATGGGGCGGTCCGGTGGTGCATGTGATAAACGGCGCCAGTCCACACGGCCGGACCGGGTTCAAATCCCATCCGGACCGTTCCCCCGTAGCAAGGACTGACTATCCGGCTACGTGGTAAAATAAGTCTAGTAAGCCAGAAATGGCCGGCGTGACCTGTTGTAAGGTCGTTAATGCCAAGAAGAAGAATAAATATAAAAAAATCTAGAAAACATACAGATATTCATTAAAAATTTAAAACATTATCTATTAAAACTTAATGGAAGACGTTAACAGTTCGTTGAATGAATCAGGATCAATATTTAAAAAATTACACTAAACATGAAAATCATATGCAAAATGTAATTTTTTTTGCAATGTTTGTTTGCTGTTGATTTTTGGTAAAAAGTAAAAAATGAATTTCATTTGTTGTTACAACAAATCTCAACACAATAATTACGATCACCCTAACTTCCTTTCTATTCACACCATTCAGATACATCACTGCTTGTCAACCATATTAACCTGATTGCAGCAGTGTTTTTATACCAAAGAAAACCTACACTAATTTCCCCATTCAACCACACAATGTGGTTAAAGGAGCGTGAAACGCTTTACGTGGGATTAAAACTGCTTACGACATTTTTATTTCCTGCGTATCTCGCACCGTTGAGGCGAGCAAGAATAAAAAAAAAAAATATATGTATAAGAGCAGAAGCTCCAAAATCCACTCCGAGCATGAGCAAACGATGGAAACGTTAATATTGACACAGGATTATCCCGCTATTCAGCTTCACCATTATTTGACACCGAATTGGCACGGCAACAGGCAACCGGCCGGGGCAAGAGTGAAGTGACTATCACTGTGGGCCAGGATCAACTTAATTTCTTAATCATTTGATGGCAGCTGCTTCGGCTCACCGCCACAAACCCGTGATTAGCTGTGTTTGCATTTTCATACAATTACGCAAACACTGATACACCTGATGCTGGAAAAGGGGTTTAGGTGAATGAGCTCGCGACCAGGAGATGGGTGGTGCCTGAAGCTTGACTCATCCACTGTCCGCTCGGTCGGTTGCACACACGGACGACGAGATCTCTCTTTTTGATTGCATAATCCTGTCTCGATGACCAGTGGCCGGTGCTTCCTGTGATGCTGTATAGTTATTTGAACAAGCTAACCAAATATGCCACACGTATGCCGAGTGCGGCATCCGGCATTGCTATTTGTACAGCGGACAAGAAGTAGGGAATAATAAAAAAAAACATAATATGAAGAGAACATTTCTAATCTTTTCTGTAGGCGACGATTATGCAAACAGAGCAGTTCTGGGTGAGCTGGAATGCGATTATGAATTAGTTAAGGGTTCATAATACTGGGGTGTCACGCGCGTGACCATCGAACGCGCGTGAAGCTATAATTTTCGGGAATGTACTCTCGACTCATTAACATATCGTCCTGCCCGCACACACACACACACACACAATTGGACAACGATTAGTGCAAAGCGAACCGGTTCTGCTTTCTGCGTCGAGATGAAACGAAAAGTAATCCCATGTGCAGTAAACTGTCAGACGGAAATCATATTCGCTGGAGGTACCAGAGTACATAAGGTTTTATTTTGAGCTTTACTGATGTTATTCTTCGGGATTTGCGAAAATTGTGTGTATCTTCTTACCTCGTAAGCTACTAATTATTACAATGGAACGCTGATTGTACTAAACGAAATAGGTGGAAAACACGGTTAATACCTACAGCTACTTTACGATTTGTGTGATAATTTACATTACAATTTTTTTTCGTTATGTTTACGGTTATGTTTTAATGTGTGGTTTAAAATTTAACCATACATAATCTTATTCTGTAGGGTCTTATAATTTTTGCCATGATAGATTTTGCAGTTAATTACCTCTCAAAAATGCCTTTTACTATTATGTTTCATATAAATTTGCAATGACATAATTAGTGCATAATAATTTAATATTAAATTATTATCTTCAATACGTTCGATAGAACGTTTAATGAAATGTTTTTAATGTATAGTACAACTCTTCACAAATTTGTTGAAATTCGTTCTACCGTTTAAATTGAAAAATAATTACTAAACACATTTAACGGACATTTGCACGAAACTTTATGGCCAACCTTTCGCCGCACATCGTTATCGATGCGTAAAACGCACGGCACCCGTTCAGCAAATGGGGTCAAAGTGGTTGAGTGTAAATTTTAAACAAATTGCTTGAAGACAATTGTAATCTGCCTGACCAACACGGCTGCAATGCCTGTTATTAAGAGGGTTTTTGTTGCTAGCACACACAAAATAAATCATCTACAACCCAATCAAATTATTCGCGGTGCAACATGGCCGAACATGGAAGTAGGATGGAAGGATGCGGAAACAGGGCAGAAATTGGGAGGGTGGCCGAAAACGATGCGGTTTGCTATTTATCTAACACTTGCAGTAACGGTGCTGTGTGTGGGTATGTGTTTGCCACTTCATAACGCTTGCGGAAAATACATTGTACGGGTTGTTCAATCGTGGTGCATAATAACCGGGTGCAATAAACATTAAAAAATAACATGTTGATTATGACTTCTGAATTTGTGGGTAACATGGCCGAAATTAAATTGCCACTATGAACTTTGGAACACTCAATTTTTGACTAATTTAGATAGCGAGCGATACTGCTCGAACGCTATGTGTGTGCTAGTGATGCAAAGGAGTGGTTGTTGGGAAATACCTATTGTTTTCCATTGCTCTATTAATTTGAATATTAATTCACTTGCCCTTTTAAAATGCAACGGTATTGTAATGAGTTTAGATTAACTAAAACATGCGTACAATGCAAAGTATGATTTATTAATTATGAAACGGCTCTTACCTTCTTTGTAGCTTGGCTAAAGAATCGATGCTGGTCTACGACACACTTGCTAAGAATGATGTTTACACTATGCTTTCACCTCGTCGACTTCCTGAAGAAATTCAAACGCAACAGATGTTTAGATAATTGCACAACACGCACGTTTCAAACACACTTCACATGTGTGCCTTTGTCGGTTATCTTATCATTCGGATTACTTCGCTGTCCGAAACACTTAGCCAAATTATTAGCTCTACTTGTGTCATTACTCACCTTGGATTACTGTAGGGAGGCAGAGTAAAGTTTTCTCTTTATTTTTATCTAACCCACTTTCTCGAGCTTCCCGTTCGATTCGTACGCATTTGCTAAGATTAGATTTCGGACCATATTTTAATCCATCATCCAATCTGCTAAGCATGCCACGTTCATTTTACAGTACAGAAATCGTCACGAGATGTGAGAAAAACCATGGCAACACGTTTAGCGGATGTTTTTTGTTTTCGTGTTCAATTCGCGGAATCCATTTCATTTCAGTGCAACCGGCAGGGTTTGATGTTTTATTGCGAGTATATTACTGTAATTGATGTTTTGGGCGCATGTTGTTTCGCATCCACAACCACGGCAAACCAAAATTGATTTTCCGCCAATGACGCTAAACGCACGGAACGAAGAAAGGAAAGAGATAACAGAAAAATGTTGCGCGATGAGTGCAATACATTGGAAGATATTATTTTTTTTTAATTTCAAGTAAAACATCTCGTTAACGTGTGCAGGCAATTTCTTGACGTTGTTCTCTCGAAACAAGGTTTCGAAATTAGACTCAAATGACTTAGAATCAAAATGTCATGACATGTGGGAACAGATTTCGAGGAATAGTTAAAACATATTTTTAAAGTAAATGACGTCTCGGGGGGTCTCCGGGAACCGTTAAATTATACGGATAGATTTCAAACATAGAAGATACGAAACACACAGTCATTTACAACAGTCCTAACACATTGATTGAACGCTTGGATCGTAAACTGCTTAGAATTAAAAATAAAACATCCTCGTCTTTTAAATTATTATTACTACTGAGACATATTCTGAGCAATGAGAAATATTCAGATATACCTAGTTTTCATCAGCTTTTGCAGATCAAACAAGTCATACTAGACAAAGATAAAGCACAAATAGTTCCTGAATTGCTATAATTTCCGTGCGTACAGTTCAGCAACTCAAAATCAAGAGACGAGCTTTAATATACTCATCTTGCTAATTAATTGGTCAATTTTAATTTAATAATATAATGTATGTTACAGAATTTTTGGTTCAGATTCATCACGCACTTTTCCTAAAAAAGTCTTTCAAAAAATTGCATTTGGTTCTTCTGCACTAAAGCATAATTGATCTTTGTTATGATCTTTTTTATATTTTGTAGAAATATTTTAATTTTGTGCAATAAATCTCTACCAATCAATAAACTCTATCGATCACACAATGTACAGATTATGCTACCGTATTCTACGTTGGTATTTTTGGAAACAATCCGATTTAATTATCCCGGACGGGCGAGACGATCGATCAGTAGCTCATTGTTTAACCTCGTTATCCTTGGTGCAGTGTGCGCTTCAGCCGGAAAATTGTACATCATTTTTCTTCCCATTTTTTTGCAAGGCTTGTCAACGCAATCCGAACGATAGGGTACGCTCATGAATAATCCATGCGTACCGGCCTTTACGCGCTTCTTTCGACCGCAAAATACCCGTGTAGACCATCGTCACCAACCGAACCGATAAAAGGTCAGCGATTCCACAACATGCGCCTCTTTCTTTGATTGCTTCTTTCCAACATATCGCTGTTCTCTTCTGTGTGCATGGGAAGGCCATTCTGTACCGCCTTGCTGACCAACGGTGGCGTTGGCAGCGAATAAACAAAAAAAAAACGGATCCACCATTTTTATTGATTCTCCACCGTTAATGAACTGAATTTATGTGTCCAAAAACGACGGTGATTACAACTGTAATATATTTCCGCTCAATTTTATCTGCCGTTGTTGTTAAAAAGCACAACAGCTTTCGATGGTGGCTGTTGGGTTGGCAAACTGAAGCGACAACAAAGAACAGCCGGTGCACGGCCAATGCGGGAAACTGCAAAGTGTGATGGTAAAAATGTTTCATTCACACTCGTTGGGCAAACATGTGCACCATCATTTCGGTGATGATATCACATTCTCGTTAATTAGATTACAACGCTGGCTGAGTACGGTGGTTGGCACACATAATTTAACCAGAACTGTAAACTACTAAATTACACAGCTCAAGAAATTGGACGCACAAGTGCTGAAATTGATCGTGCTTTATACACAAAATCGTTATACTTTTAATGAATGGCAGAGGTAGAGGTGATTATTTTGAAACAACTTGATTTTTTTTACTTCTTTTGGTGCACAACACTTTTGCATGGCTAAGTTTCTCATTTAGGACGTTAGATGATTTTAATATACTTAGCTAAGCTGCAATATAAATTCCCCAAAGTACAAAGAACAGCAATATAAATAAAATTATTTACGTTTTATCCTTCTACTAAGATATGGTGTAGGTTCTATCAATTAACCTTCCAATTATAGTTTTCATTAAAATTATAAATTGAAGAGAGAGTTAGTAGTTGTTTCAACCACATTCACATATTCGATCATCAAAATACCGTTCAGAAATAAGGTATTTCGTTGCCTTTCTGTTTATCATTTCAACAGATACATTCTCAGAAAAAAGATTTACCCGAAAATACTATCTACAAAATAGATCGACCACATCTGTTGATTTATTCTGTAGATGTATCTGGAATCCTCCCACAATTGAGCTTTTTATTTTGATTTTGATCAGTTGTAGGAATATCTAGGGACTACACCAACAAATGGCATTTTGCTAATGTCACCTAACCTAGTAATTTTCTGTTAGTTTCGGATGCCGTGAATACTAATCTTGAACTATCGATCTTTTTTACGACATTTTAACGTCTAGTGTATTTCCGTATGGTCCGAAAGCTAATGCCTCCGTCCTTTTTTAGCCGCACGCATACACCCTCGGCACGTTCCCCATTCCTGCCCATATAAGGTCATAATTTTACCTTTAAACGATTATCTGCGATTGGTCCCACGATCTATCCTTTGTCCTCACGCACTCTTCTTTCCTAAGAAAGGATCATTACACAAGCTACGGCTTGCCCTCTGGTGGCTGCTAGCTGCGATCTCTCTCTCACTTTCTTGGACCCTATTCCGTCGGACGAACTACTCCTACTCTTCCTACAGGACTGTCCAACCCGTCTACTTATTGTCGACAACTGAAGAAGTTCTTTACGACGTGTTGAGCATCGCTGCTTGAGAAAGCATTAAGAAGACTTAGACAAGTATCCTATAATACAAATCAGAACCTGAAATTCACTAAACTATGCAAGAAATTTATATACCTGGAAATCAGAAATAAGCAAAATTGAACAAATGACCCGATTTCATCTATGTCAGAGTATTTAACATTTTATTCGAACATTTAAATTTTAACTAAAAGTTAGCAACATTTAGGGAGAGGTTACGATGTGTTCTTTAGGGTATCTTATGTACATGGTGTCTTGCTTAGCCGGTTAACGGCAGACTTGAAATCTAAAGAAATACTAAATCTTGATTACCTGTACTTCAATGCAACAGATCTCCTTGAAAAGATCAACCAAACCAGGTGGAAAACCTTGCGTTGGACATTAACGAAGGAATGAAGTCTTCCAAATCTTCACCTATCTTGAACTAATATCGTTGCTGTGAGCCTGAAGAAATTTCGTCATTATAACATCGAGGTTAAGTTGTACATTTATAATTTCAGTACTTACGTAGTATCAGACATAGAAATGTTCGCGATGTGACGCTTAAAAGGATTAACAAATCAATCGTTGACTAAGCAACGAACTATCATGTCTGATTCCAATGGTCTGTTTGTCACTAGAATGGTCATGAAAGAAGTCATTTTAAGCTGCTTAAGCAGAGTAGCCCATTAGATACAGATTGCATTAGGAAGTAATTAAATGCATCATAGATACATCCAGCAGATAGAGAAACAAGTATTGGCAGCCAACGGGTTTCGGTTCATAGAATGAACTATTTTTGCAATGTCTTGAAAAGTAATAATTTACTTAAAAGAGTAATTTTGAAAAGACATGACACCATATTTCGGTGTTTTTTACTACTGAAATAACTTTCAAGAGCTAACATTTTATTATCGTCCGTAGCCTTTTTGTATACAGTGTATTTTAGAGGCAAAAAATGCAAGTATTTAAGAGTCCCAAAAACATGTGCTGTTAACTTAACAAACATACAAACATGACTAAAAACGAACTATCACCACACATTTAAGCGCATTGATAGCAATTTCGCTTGAGTAAACCACAACCGTGGCATGTGTTAATTTGCTGCAGCTACTATCTGGTGCATTTTTAAAATACTATTTCGCGCAAAAAGGAATATGTCCAAACATGGTATCGGTTTCAAAAAAAAAAAAGATAATCAAGAAACTTAGAGTGAATTGTTTGAATTTTTATCGTGCAGTGTTTTTACATGCCAAACTATTTTAGCTATTTTTCCGCGTTACTATGTGTTCCATTCTATCGCACAAACCGTTCAAAACCAGATATTACCAACTGGCTAAACACAATTGTTTTACTGTATAGCAAAATTAATGCTAACTCAGTGCTGATGGAGCAAAAATATCTAGCACAGAAGAGTGGGGAGACCATAATCGTGGTTTTTACATTTCTCTTGCGGCTGGTTGCAGTGTGTTACTAGAGAGCCAAGCATTTCGCTAGCAGTAACAAAAATACGGAATGGAAAACTTTTTTTTTGCTTCCTCCCACCCACTAGGCCACATTCCAGCCGCGATCTTTGGTGCCCGCTGGTCTACAAACAGTTCCTCGCTTTTGTTGGGATAGTTTACCGGTCGAATGGTTTAATCATTGCATATTTAATTCACTTCGTTTTGTGTTGGAAGGAAATCATCCCTTCCGGGAACCGAAATCCGGGGCACATCCTTCCCGATGGCATTTTCAATGAGCTCAAACTTTTTCCCAAAATGGAGAAAGACGAAGAAGAAGAAGAAAGAGAGAAAGAAAGAAGAAGAAAAAAACAACAAACGTACCGCTTCAAAACCCATTGCTAACGGCTACACGAAGTGGTCTCACAACTCTTTGTACAAAAACTTTCCCGAACTTCATTCGAGCATGATTGGAAACTGCTGAAACCTCGGCCAAGATGCAATAAGATGTTAAGTTTCTTACCAAATAGTTTCGAAATAAGTGCGGTACTGATGCGGCAGTACTTCCGGTGCACACTATTCTACGAAATCAATTTAAAGTTTTCATCAATGGTCAGCGGCATTTGCACGCACTACTCAGACGGGGATATTTGCCTTAATTTGGTTCTTTATCTTTTTATCTTTGCAAAATAGTGTAGGAACTTTAGCTGTGCTTTAGCACTAGCGACAAATTAGACGGTTTTAATGATCATCGAAGGAAAGCGGGCGACACTTTCATCATCGCGATCGTGCTAATTGAGAGAGTGGCAGTTTGGTGTACGAATGTTGGTAAAATATCAACAAACCGACAAACATTATCATACAAATGCACATCGCAACGGCTGGACGACCCAGGTGTACACACTAAACACACGCAAAAGGAAAACATAATATGCTTCATGTTATGTTATTGCTCTTTCCTACACCACAATGATTTGTGTTAGCAGTGGTAAACAAGGAAAGGAAGGGAGCAATATTGAATCTGCCACCTGTCTATACGGTGTGCTGCTACCCCCCATATTGTGTGGAGTGTTTCGCGATAGCAAACAAACCTGCTCCATCGATGCTATACGTAACTACCTATACGGACGCATGTCATCTTCACTGCTGGCATGGTTCCCACGTGTACCAGCAGCTTCTGTGCAGCTTCGTCATTTCCACCAATCAGTACGACAAAAATGTTGTGCTCCGTAGAGTAGTCTGTTAGTTGGTGCGAGTACCTATGACGGAGTCAATTTGTCACGCCATACATACAGGGGGGAGAAAGTTTTTGCGGGATAAAGTTTGCACTAAGACGATTTGTGCTATTGCTGAACCCCTTTTCAGTTCAGGTTTAGTAGTACCTTTTCGGTGGCACTCAGTTTCGTTTATGTTTGTTCTTACAAGTCAATATAGTTACGCTTCCGACAATTCAATGCGTCTAATATTTGTTTGTAATTTTGCGCTCTTGTTTGCCATTGATTAAATATGGCAGAAATATAAAATAGTTTACATAGTAGATTTTGTTGGATCATTAAAGGTATATAGCTGGACATAATAAGTAACGATCTGTTTAGTGTGATGTTTTTGGTATGGAGAAAAAAAAAAGAATTACCTATTCATGCGTTACCCTTCCCATGACTGGTCTAACTTAGTGAACCTTTTCCTTCTTTAGTCTCTCAATGATAAGCAAAGGGATAACATCTTCGATTGTACCAAGAGAATGTATCACAATGTAACGCTTTTCTATGCAGTCACTGGTCGATATGAGAATTTTATAGAGTCCATACGGTTTTCGTAGAACCATTCTACCTTCCAAAAAAAAAAAAAAGGTAAAGACTTATCGGGATGAAAGTAATAGGCTCTTTTCAAACACAAACTTAAAAACCTTCTAAGGATGGTACGTTTTTTTTCAAGCTCCCTTCGCTAAGCCATACGATCAGTTTGCAATCGCACAAGTAAAAAGGCAAAAATAGCTTCACCAACCCGTAAGATGGAGAAACCATGAAAGAAGTTTTTACACGTACATAAATAAGTTGCCAATACCGATGACCACATTATTCCTTGCGCTCGAAAGGATGTGTCACCGCAGTGCCAGAGCGTTGATCTACGATGAAAAGAAAGTTCACCGTTTCCTGACTCGCAAACATCGTTTTCCTGCAGGTCATCGTTGCGCTAGTGGCCAGGGCCGGGTGTCGAGTTCGGATTCGACATCGTTCTCGACCCGTTCCCCAACCTCCCCCCCCCCCTCCCCTCCCACCTGGGGGCCTGCTGAAAGACGAGATCTGGATTTTGCGATAAACTTTGTGACCGAATCTTTTGCTGAGCACCGGTTGATAGCATCCACAGCGCAGTGATCCCCGTCGTCAAAACCGTATATCAGAGCTGCTTTATCAGGTTCACTGGATAAAAAAGAAGGTGCGCTTTTTTATGTGTGGTTACTTCACGACACGTCATAAAAACAGGAAATCGAATGTCGCAAAACCCACCTTCCTGCAAAAACGTTGTTTGGAAAAAGGTCACAAAACATAATCTCAGATTTCCGTGCGCGCCATGCTCGTTTCTTTTCGATTCTTTTTCTTTCTGCATCAGGGTGTTGACATTCCTGGTTCTTTTCGCCTATTCACGGTCAACGAAAGTTCGGCTATGGAAGTTCATTTTATCAGCCAAACAGTGACCGGTATTGATGGGCACACTGTAATTAGCGTCCAAGCATAACGTTCTTTTTAGGAGCTTTTGCTTCTATTTCGAGGTACAAGACACAATCTAATGCGATGAGGCGAACAGCTTTGTGATCTATTTGATGCTGCTAGTCTTATGGCATGTTTATGCAATGTTGTCGCTGTGTGATCATAATGATCCGAAACGAAAACTTTTTCATAAGGTGTGTCCAATTTTCATTTACTGCTTTAAGTAAAATTCAAGCACGTTTTGTGAGTCTGCAACAGTTTTATGTTCGTAATCATAAAAAGGCAAACTTTTGCAGCATACGGTTGAAAATTGAATTAATAATTGAATGCTACCCAGTGAAGCAAAATTTCTACGCGGGCGTGAAGAACAACACTTCACCGTTTCAAAGCGAAGCGCATCTGTCAGTCGTCTGGTGTCTGGTAATGTTCCGCAGTATGCCATGAAACTTCGATCTGGCATGAGTAAAAAAAATTCAATCAAAGCATTCATCGTTCACCGTCAAAACACCAACGCTCACTACTCCCCGGGCTGGTCCATGTGGTGCGCGGAAAAAGTTTCAACAACATCATGAAAAATTCGCAGAACACCGGCCCGTCCATTCCGATTCCGACGAACCGCGAGCTTACCGTCAGCCTCATCGGTTCGATAATCCGCTTTGCGATCGATGTTCCGCAAGTCGTTCGGCGGCGTGAAAATCTTTCGCCCGACAAGCTGCTCTTCCTGCTTCTTCCGATCGTCCGGAACCTCGGTAAGCTAATCGACCGCATCCGACACAGCTCATCTGTCGTGGGCAGAAATGCATCTAACGGTTCCGGTCGCTCTGCACCATCGCGGAACGATCGGCGTTGTCCGCATGCATCGAATGCCGCCGGTACCGTCAACCGGTTTCCCGAGCGACTTGACAATGGCAGTACTGTGCGGGCACCATCAGCAATGCCGGCCGCGACTCCGACCAGCGCAATGTGGCAAGCGACACAGCAAGTCAGTGCACCGCTCAATCTTCAACGGCCACGTCAGCAACAGCACGGCCCGTGCAGCATGGCGTCGATGCTAATGAGCGACGAAGATGACGAATCCAACGGTGCCTTTGAGATGGAGCGTACCTGCCCACACCAATCCGTTCCGCGGCGTCAGGTTGTACGGCAGCGGGATGGTAATTATGCGATTCGCGAGACCACAGATACGCGCGGTGCCGACGGCACGTTTCAGCGTATTACCAAAACCATCAGCGGCCCGGACGTGATGATACTGACGAACATTACGAGCCAGCTGTCGGAGCTGCCGACGCTGTTGCCAAAGGCGGCAGGGCGCGAGTCGGTGAGACGAACCGAAAAGTAGGTGCGAATCCCGGTATGGACCGGTGTGAACAGGTTGCTTGTTAGCTAGTGGAACCTGCAATTTATGAATTTTCCCGTAATGTTAAACAAAGGTAAATGAATGAATGCGTGAAATATATCTTTAAAATCATGTTGTCCTCATTATGATGCAATGAAATGGTTGGATGGCTGAAATAGGAACACAAAAACATTAATAGAAAACCTTACTCTGTAAGGAAGCCGGTAAAAATACGGCTTGAAGGGCACAATAATTTTAATTTGTTCTAATGTTTCCTTTCCAGGAAAATCAATTTACAGTCGCAGCGCAAGAAGCTTCAGAACCACCTGCCTGCCGTTGCTGCTTCAAACTCTCCGGAAGGAAGTGAGCTTGCCAAATCAAATCGATTTTCGAGCGCCAGAACACAAACATTACGAGCAAACGAGCGGACCGTTATTACATTAAGCATGTGCCGAAGATTAATGGCGTTGTTTGTGGCTTGTACAGGCAGAACCCTCGGGGCCTTCAAAATCCTACGCGCAGTGGTGTCTCACTGCTTCACTCACCCGAAATTTACCACCATCATCATATCGCCACACTGTCGAACCGTTACCGCTTTGGATTGCGATTTTTCCGTTTCCCGGATTCGTTTTGCCGGTTCCGCTCGGCTTACCAGTCGAACGGAAACTAATAAATTAGCTCTTCCGTAACAGTTGTTAGCCAGCTGACCATGGCTGGTAAAAATTCTAAGACGATCTCCCTTCGGGATTGCATGTCTTTTTCTGTGTGTGTTTGGGTGTTTTTTTTGTGCCATTTCTTGTTAAGACAATGGTGTGTTTCGTGTTTTAGGGAGAGTTAAAGTTATGGTGCTGTTTGTATGTACGCATACGCAGTACTACACGCTTTAGGGTGAAAAATGAATGATACAGAAGGAAAGAGAAAGTTTGAAGCGATTTGCAATCGCACGAGAAAATCATACATAAATATGTATTAGATATAATTGAAAATTTCTTCAAATAGAACGTTGTAAATAACGTAATCATAAATACTTCATAAAAGCATTTATTGTTCCATCCATTTATTGTAAAAATCTTAATTGCAGCTTATAGATTTATCTATCTGGTTGATACCTGTTATGCAATTAATATTGTGAGAAATTCCTTGATCTTCATATTTTTATGTAATTAATATTTTGAGAGATTTCTATCTCACTATGGAACCGATGCAGGCTGAATGGAGACGCCTAGTACTTGACGGAAGAGAGTGATAAAAACTGGCAGTAAAAATATTTGTATTGATAACACAACTCATTTATTTTATCATTTTTTCAGATCAAGCCAGGTTTCTTCCTTAATCATTTTTCATAATAAAAAAAAACGTAGCGTATTGAATCATTTTCTTTTTACAATTCTGTAACAAGTTTCCGTTACGTTATTATGCCGTACTGCATTGGTAATTAAAGTTTTGCTGGTTTAGTTTAAAAGTTACCTAGAAAGCTCCAGGAAAGTTTTATTTCTATAAGACAAGATTCAAACGTAGAATAAACAATTAGGAAAGAAATCATAAAGACAACAGAAAATGTTTTAGTTAAAAGATAATGTTTAACTCACTCACGCTCCTTTGAGAGTTCGTTGTTATTGGACAAAAACAAGGCCAAACATTTTCTCTCTCACTCGTGTATTCATATGTAGGTATATCGGTATGACACTAAACAAATTACATTTTAAAAGATAATTCTAGACGAAAATCAAAACGATGTTAATAATTGCTTCACCGTAAAACCCCCTATTGATTCAGATTAGTTCTGAGTGCAATTCGTAGTAAAACAGTGTTGTTGCTGAAAAAAACAAACATTCCACTGAGCAGGAATCTGAACCTACATTAAAACTTAATTGAGAAGAAAAGTTTTGGCTGGTATTTGTTGATCAACATGCTTTCCTACTTAGAAAAAAAAAAAAACTCAACACACGGATACAAAAAATGTTTCACTTTGGCGTTCAATCTCTAACTGTGCTAAAAACATTTTCCTGTGTTTGTTTTATCGATGTATATTTTTTTGCTTTAATCGATCGTCACTCCATTAAATCGTTTCAAATCAAACGATGTAATTAACCGTATGCCAGGAAGACACCAAACATGGAGACAGTGTCGCAAAAGAAACGACTTGTACGCCTGTACAGCCCTTACCAAAGTGATCAACAAAAATGGGAAAAACCAATCAGTTGATTGATCGATCTGCCAACGAGATGTTCGTCCATCAGGTTCGTGGGTGATTGATTTATAGCACCGCGCCTTACGCTTTCACTCGGGAAATCCATCGTCCATTTTTGTGTGGGTTGTTGTGTGTGGCCACAGATCAAAGGGACTCATCAGGGTAAGCAATCAAAGGGTTCAAAAGACTGAAGAAAAAAACCAAATCTCGTTTAAAGGCACAACTTTAAACCTAAGCACACCCCCAAAAATCGGCAAAAATGAAGGTTTGAACACAAGGATGTAATGGCCGGGTCGGACAATATTACGGTGGTTACACACTCCGCTGTCTATCACCTTGCCAAAGCCCAAATAGCACCGAAAAAAAAGGTGTAATGGCGTGGGTAAACATGAAAGCTCATCACCCCCAAAAACCACTGGCTGGGAAGTGGAATCAAAACAGTTTCACTTAGCGAAGATAACAGTGAAATAATTGTATTTGTCTTGGGAAAATCCGTTTTCTTCAGGTTCAGTAAATCTCACGGTGGGTCGGGATTCAACGGCGCCAATGAAGAGCCAATGGCACGCTGGGAACGGGCGTTTTATTTATTTCCTTGCCTTCATAGTCTCCCGACTTTCGCCGGCCTAATACCACCATTCCTACTATAAATCTTTTCAATCTTCCCCTCCAAATTCAGCGTGCTGGCCAATTCGCTTCGATACATCATCATTCGCGGTGTGCGGTGATGATGTCGTGTGGAGGAAAAACTTTTGTTTTCCAAACATTTCTTCTACAAGCCCCTTGGGTATTGCTTGAGCCGCTAGGACTCCCGAGCAGTTATGGCAAAGAAATGCCTAAAACAAAAATGCTCAACACGGGTCGTGTAAATCGTTTTTGTGGAAAGAAACTCCGGGTGGAATAGCACCGTGCTTTGGTGACAGTAGAATTTTTTTCCACCCCAAACCTTATCGGGATATTTACCCGTTTGATTACGTCACCAGCGTTTCGTTTTCTTTCGATACCCATACTCTTTAAGTGGTTATTTTTGCTCTCCCTTTGTTACACCAAAATAGCAACGATCATGTCCTGTGCTCCAAACATAGCGAGTCTCGTATCAGTGAAGAACTAATCGCACCATACAGCTGCTGGTATCATTGTGAGGGAAATCGTTGCCGAACAAGAGAAGCTCATCAGAAGCTGCGGCACATCGGCACGAGTTCATAAACTACCCGCCAGAGCGATTAGTGTTGACATCCAAACCGCAAAACCCGGGGTGGAGGTTGTCGTTCAATCTATCAACAATATTTTCTCCCGTGTCTGACTCGACAGGACGAACAGCGATTTCTATGTCGTCAATTAATTAATTATTTGATTAGTATGATTGCTTTTGCCAATCGAAGTGAAAAAATTGCCCGATTCAATCTCGAATCGGTTTCGGCTAAGCTGGCCGCTAATGTCCATCCAAGCATTGGCCTTTAACAACAAACCACCGGAATCGAGCGCCCGTTGTCGCATACAGCAAATCTAATCTGGAGCGCTTTATTACGCATCTCTGGTCGAAATCATTACAACAAATTGAATAATGGGACGCTGGGCACGGGCGCCAGTACTTTGCTGCGTAGGCTGTATTTGGGTGATCGGTGTGATTTCGGTTATTCTTCTTCTTCTTCTGACCGTTGTTATNAACCACCGGAATCGAGCGCCCGTTGTCGCATACAGCAAATCTAATCTGGAGCGCTTTATTACGCATCTCTGGTCGAAATCATTACAACAAATTGAATAATGGGACGCTGGGCACGGGCGCCAGTACTTTGCTGCGTAGGCTGTATTTGTGTGATCGGTGTGATTTCGTGTTTTTTCTTCTTTTTCTTCTTCTGACCGTTGTTGTTGTTGCCCAATGTCGTCGGCGATGAACGCGACGAAAGTCGACTGGTGCGCTTTCACAAAAGGACGTGGTAATGGACTAGTAAACAATGTTGATAATACACGAGAAGTCTAATTGACGTAGCAAACGAGCATTGAGACTGGATGGGAAAGGATGTGACGCCGTAACCGATACGGCTTAGTGGTCAAGAGAGAATGAATGTGAATGGCTAAACGCAATGGCGGACGGAATCGACATAAACAAACGGGTTCTATTGCTCCTGCTGGAAGTAATACCAACCATAAGAGAGGAAATTGTACTTTTCTGTACGATTGGGTGTGGTGCTTCTTTCTTTAGAAAAACATAGTTTGCATGTTTTTTTTCATTAAAGAAAAGGTCAAACCTTAAGCTTTCATAAACAAAACTCTTCAGTCCTTAAAATGTTACAAGAAAATCCCCTTTTTTTCTAAAAATTCTTCAATTAAAGAAATATCGTTTAACTGTACTCATTGTTGTGTACAATTATTGAAATAATAATTTGATTAAACCTTGTATTTAGAAGCGGTTATTTTTTCGGTTAAAAAAATTCTTATGTTTTATCTTTTCTATTCTCATGTGTAAGTTCTGTCCTTCGTTGTTCATAATTGCTATTAACTTACAATCTTTTTTTGTCCGTTTAAAATGTTGTTAAATATTTTTGTAAAATGCAGTAGCGAAACGAGCATAAATTTCTTTCTTGATTAGTTTTTGTTTATTTTTTATGTTGCATTGTTTGATATCGGAAATATTTTTATTTTAACTTTTTTGAATTTTATTTGTCAAGCATCGAATTAAATTTACTTAAATTAATCATGCACTTTTAAATCGTTTACTTTCGGCGGTAGTTTAGATTATGATATATAGTATAACCATAGATAACGCTTCTCATCAGTTTATATATCATTAGATTTTCAGTTTCCCTGTATTCTGCTTAAGAGCTTAATGGAAAATTAGAAATATATTCAATAAATCATCTGGCTATGATATGAAATTGTGCAACTTTCTGAAATTTCAGTTAACTATAATTATTATCGCGACTCTGCATCCTCAGAGAAAATGTATCACGTTTGGCAATATTTAAACATCAATCACAGATGAACATTGAATGTACTTCCCACGGTTCCCATTATTGTTATTCACCGTTAGAAAAGCCAAAAATAATCAACACTGATTAAAAAGACTCCGACAAAGCAGCACCTGTCCGAATTTCAGCCAAATTACTTCATGTCTATCAAGCCCGTACGCCTGACATCACAGCAGATTTTAAATGTTGAAGCCGGATTTTACCATCCCAACTTTATCAGCTCTTCAGTACAACCGGATTGGGTTAAGCGATTTGTTGCTAGCCTATTGTTCCCCGTGTATAATGTTTGCCCGTCGCAAAATTCAACTTTCATCACCATCGTACCATCGTGGTATCGTGCTATCGGTTTAGAGGGAAAAAAGCCGAATATTTCGAAGCACAAGAAGCAGCCCAGGGATAGCACGAACCGACCGAGCAGCCGATAAAATACCGCCCATACAAAAAGTGCCTGCTGCAACGACACTCTGCCCACATTTTCAAATCCGAATAATTGCGAAAATTCTTGATTTCGTTCTGAAATTCCTGAACGCAGGCAGCAGATCGTTTGGGATCGCAAAGGAGGGATAACGCCGGATGGATGCGCCCGTGGGCCCCAATGGAAAGCAATTTCGAGGGTTCAAAGTTATGCCAACTTTTACCTCCGGGCTGTGGGAAATGTTAG
This sequence comes from Anopheles longipalpis, assembly GCA_016170015.1. Classification (NCBI taxonomy): domain Eukaryota; kingdom Metazoa; phylum Arthropoda; class Insecta; order Diptera; family Culicidae; genus Anopheles; species Anopheles longipalpis. The sequence goes on from CM028106.1 coordinate 43,161,905, forward strand.
CGATGGAAAACAATACAAACGGCGCAACACTCGCCCAACCCAGACCGAACCCGTCCGTAACACAATGTAAACAAACAGTGAGGGATCGCTCAACATGTACGGCCGACCCTGGGTGAAATCGATCAATCGTGAAAATTTTGACGATATAAGCCGAACGGTACGGGGCAAACAGTAAAGACGAAAAACCAAGGAACAGCGAGGAAAAAAAGGGATTTCATAAATCCATCTTGCATTTGCCATCATATGTAAAGTTTTCAGCTTTGTGAAGCAACACGAAACCGTTTGAAGTATTGTTTTTACGGTTACAATGGCACCTTAACCACGTCATTTTCAAAGGGGATGAACTTTGTTGTGTAGGGAAGTATAGAAAAATAGCTAAAAGATGGGTGATTTAAATTTCCTCAAATTTATGACATTGCTAGCATTTAATGAAGTTTGCGTTTTTTTATTTTTTTATGACAGTTACAGCAACTTTTCATTGAGTAGAATTGTAAATTAGGGAAAAGTGTTTTTTGGATTTTGTTGGTTTATTGCGTTTTTCCTTAAAAATTCATTCCGCATGCTTTTACTTTAGGACTTGCTGGAAATTACGAGCATGACACGATTAGTTAATATTTTTTAAATTACCATTAAGCCAATCAAGTTAATTAGTATAAATTATTTAACCTTTTTTTTTTGCTCGGTTAGAACGGCCTGGCCTTATCAAGACTTATTTTACCACGTAGCAGGATAGTCAGTCCATGCTAAGGGGGGACGGTCCGGATGGGATTTGAACCTGGTCCTGCCGTGTGGGCGGGCGCCATTTTTCACATGCACCACCAAATTATTTAACTTGATTTGAAAATAAATCAACTGAATGATAATTAACACGTATTAAGTAAATAAATAATGCAGAATTTGTAGTTTAAAAAGTGTTAAAAATCACGATGTTTTGTTCTGTTTAATTGAGCTATATTTCTGATGAATACACCGAATATAAACAAAAATCGCTGTAAATAACATCACTTAGAAAAATAGCTAATGTTAATGCCTCACTCGCATGCAAATAATTTAACCCCTCCAAATAAATAAAAGCGCTTGCTGCTCTCGATCGTTTTATTGGTCGCCCCCTTTCTAAGCCGGGTGACAAGATTAACTTGGATTAAATCGGTTGACATCGGTGAACGCTTGAAGACGATGCTAATTGTTGCAATAAACTTGATTTACAACCTCCGACACCATCGAAATTACCACATATCCAAGGCAAAATAAGCTACAATTTACCGTGACCATTTATTTCGAAAACCGGACCGAGACAGGCTTTAAATTGCATCGAATCAGCCTAACGAACGACGCCGAAAAGGGCGTTTAAAAAAAAAACAAGTACACAAAAAGAACATCCAAAGTCGAATACATCAACCTGAAAGCAAGATAAATGTTCGGCATTTATGCTGGCCGATGCTCCCGCAGTCCCTACGTGACACCGGAATGGTTTCCTTCTGAAAAGAGCATGGTAATTAATGTACGTCGTCGATGCCATTCCTGGTTTGGGAAACATTTTATTCGTTGTGTATGTGTAGGCGTACGTGTTAGGCGGAGGAGAAGCCGAGGGCGACGAGTAGGCTGCATGAAAAAGCGCCCAATTCCTGTCTGTCCTCGTGAGCGTTACGAGGTTTGAACGATGGTTCCACAATCGGACATACCTCTCATCATAATTATATTGACACATAGTTATGGCCGCAGTCGAACGATGGGTAGGTTTGGTGTAGCAGCATATTTTGTATGCCATGAATGGGAGGGTAATGAAAATTAACAGTAATTTACCTCGCGGATTCACGTATCGGCATGTTTGTAGGATTCTACGAATTCGATCAATCATTTAATTTATTCTTTTCGATACTGAAAAGGATACCTATCCAGTGTCCGTGACGCTTACAAGTTACGGCAATGATTGATTCAGGATGACTCCCGCGCATGCTTGTTATAGTTGGTTGTTTTTTGTTTAATAACATCCTTTTCAAAGAAAATTATTTTACCCAGTGAATGCAACTGAACAAGTGGCTTTTTCGGAAAGTTAAATTCCATTGGAGTTGTTGCCAAGCTGAAATTCGTTGATATTGTTATGCCTCTAACATTAGGACCATAATATTATGAGATCCTTTAGAGCTTCGTAACCATTTTATTCTAGCAGTGTGTGTGGTATGCACAAAATGCGAAAAAGCTTTCATTATTGGTTCAGGCAACGCTCGATAAATATTTTCACTTGATTGTACATGTTTACCCTCGGGCAAGATTTTCCCGTACAGCATAGGAAATTTAATAAATCTTACCTCATACATTTGAAGTTTAAATACAACACACTTGGTTATACCCATATTTAAAAAAATTAACTTTCTTCCTTTTTTCATATTTTTTCTAACTTTTTTTATCGTTCCAGATTTTTTTTATATTTTTTTATCTTTCCCGAATTGCAGATTTACGAACTTGACAGCCTTTGTGCAATGAACTCAATGTGACACCACTTGATACAAACTTTGTTTTCTCCGGAGTCCACGTTTTCAGAGATGTATATACGTTTGAATACATAATTTTTATTTATACGAAAAACTCGTTATGTAGGTGGTTCTTTATTGAAAAATACAGAATCAAAGTGATTACATTAGAGTCTTACTTATAAAAGAGAATTTACTTAAGTTTTTTTCGGGATATGTATCTTTCATGTGCTCCAATTGGAGCTCTTTGTTGTTATTGGATTTAATTTTCAAATGTTAAACTACTGACAAATGTCGAAAGTTCATTGGTTCTCTGGTGCAAAATTTTTGCAACATTCTATTTTCTGCACTGTTGCTGCTCAGTAAAAAAGCTCACGCAAAATCGTGTTTGAGGAATACGTAATTTGTAATTACGGAAAGGAATTAATTAATTAAGGAATGTAATTAATTAAAGGAAATATATAATTTGTACTGTTTCATTGAAAGAAGTTTTTTTCTAATATTTATTTTTGATTTGTATTTAACAGACAATTAAAAAGGGTTATTTTATATAAGGTTTAGGGATTTATCAAATTCTTATGCTTGACTACACGACGACCTGACGTTATATGTCTTGAGAAGCGGATTCTTGATACGAGTAGAAGATGGTTTAAAAGTGATTGAATTTACAGTTAATTTAGTTAATTCAGTTAATTAAATCGATTATCGAACCACAAGGCAGTGGAAATAATGGCAGTTAAATAATGACATACAAAGTCCTACATTTTTATCAAGTAACCAATTAATAAATTAAATTATTAATAGTTGTTTATGTCAACACCTTTTAGTGCTGTTCTGTTACATATGACTTCACCCAAAAAATAATTAAACTAAACTTCATAACTAACTGCACTTGAAGAATCTGTAATTTATTAAATTAGAAGTTTAATTTACCCTTATTTCAAATGATGGTGTTGTGCGAGCCTAGTGTTTGTGGTGGTCAACAAAAATTATATTTTTTGCAAAGAAAATTACAAATTTTGATTATAACATTCGATTACAAAAGGTATCCAATTGATTGGACAGGAGCTTGCATGCAACACAAAAAAATGAACAGTAGAAAAATATTAAAAACAAGGAATAGTTCGTACAGTAGCCAAACCTAATCAGTGCACTTAACCAATGCCGACGGTTTCCGATCAATTAATGCTTTCGGTAAATGTTTCCTACAAAATCGACTGTGAAAAACCAATCAGAAATCGTGGCACCAAGTTTATACCGTGGCAAACTAATCCTCCCCGATTTTCCCACACACGCACATCGTTGGGTGTCTATCGATCCAATTTGTGACTCGTTGGTAAATTGAATTTCCATTTGCACGCGGCGAGGTGGTGTACGGTCCGCGCTCGCCGGCCAGACGAGATTAGTTCGAATTTTAATTCCAATTTCCGAAATTCCTACCGTATCCGTAGCGTTCGGAATGCATCCATGGCACAAGGCACAGGAAGAAAACAGCCCAAAGTTTACCATTTGACATGGAATGTGGAGCGAAAGTTTAGTTCATGCGCTAGTGGAACGGGAGCAATGCTCCGCTTCGAAACCATTGATCCGTAAGCGTGCCACATTTCGTTAAAGTACGGCAGAGCGTAGGCCGTCTGGTCGCTATCGGACTGTCAGGTTGCAAATGCGTTCAAAACGGGTGGTCTATGTCTGTGTGTTTTTCCAATGAGCTGAAAAATTGTTTAGACTAGCGTATTTTTGCTTAGCAAGCGATCGGAATGGAGGATCTGTTTTATTTTCCGTAGAACTCACCATACCGTGCTGTCGATAAACGGGCCGTAAATTCCAGCAAAATTTATCTTCCGATTGAACATATTTTATGAAGAATGAAATGGTTGCAGCTCGTTCACCGGTGCATAGCTAATCCTTACTGCAGTATTTTGCAGCATGCGCGTCCACTGTACGTCCACGTCCACTGTGTGCATTCCACTAAAATGCGCGTCCACTGTACTAGCGTAGATAGTTTACGCTAATATTTCATATTAAGATTTTTAAACATAAAATTAGGATTTTACTAAAATTATTACACAATTTTAATGACAATTTTCAAATTAAAAAATACCATTTCGGCTAATTGTCCAAAGATGTCTTGCATGATTAGCCAAACAATGCTAAAACCTTGCGACATAATTGAGCTTTACGTTCACGTTCACGTATTGCAAGAAATCGTACATAAGCTCTAACATGCATCGTTCTAGCATGCTAACAAAAAGCCAACGCTTACGATGGACGTCACGAATGTTTAGATCCCATGGTTTGTGTCCGTCTGTCGGCTGCTGTCCCGTTGTAAGTGAAGTTTGCATACGATTCAACACGCATTCCTCGGCAAGGTATGCGATACTACTTTTCATTACGGTTGGTTACGCGCAGCAGGACGATCGTTAGCATCAGGATGCCGGAAACGGTGAAATTACACAAACGCTTCCTGTTTATCAGGATGCCTGTTTCACCTAATCTAGTGCTGGATATCCTGGTACAGGTTGCTGACGAAAGGATCCTTTCGATGATGGGAATGTCGGATGCAGACAATAGACCGGTACGATTTTTTTTGTCCCACCAGCAACCAATTGTCGCTTGTTTAATGTGGTTTTAGGCTTTGGTTAGTTCATCGTTACTGCTGTGAATTCTAGATGGATGGATGGATGTTTTAATAAAGAGAATTGAAATGGACAATGTGTGAACTTCATTTAATTAGATTGATCTTCATTTCCTAGTAATTAAACTTAACTTAAAAGCTTTGCCGTATATCTGCTAAATGTTTATCGATTGAAAGTAACATACCATGATAGGTTTTAACGTTTAAATGGTCAAAAGTAATGAAAAAAGTATTTAAATTGAATACTTTTATTTGATTCTCTCTCTCTCTCTTCTTGGCTTTTAACGACCTTACAGGTCACGCCGGCCATTTCTGGCTTACTAGACTTATTGTACCACGTAGCTGGATAGTCAGTACTTGCTACGGGGGGACGGTCCGGATGGGATTTGAACCCGGTCCGGCCGTGTGGACTGGCGCCGTTTATCACATACACCATCGGGCCGCCCCAATTTATTTGATTAACTTTCATTTAATTAAACTGACAATTGTAGTACAATAACTCAAATGTGTAAACAACAAATGAAACCCATTTTGATTTTCCATTCGAAGTTTCCAGTATCACTTATCGTCACGAAGAAAAGAGCGCGAAAAAGCTTAAATACATTGGCAGCATTCTGATAAGCTTACCAAACAGGATACTGTAATTGGTACGTCTCATCGCTGTACTTCAAACGAAATTCTGCCGAAGTGCAAAAAAAACCATCTCGGTAATTACAGTGCAAGCGTGTTTCAAAGTTAGGAAGAAGAAAAGAAACAATCACCACAGTTTATCCCGTGCGAAAGATCACGAACCAAAACGGTTAAGAATGTCAAGAAATGAAATGATCAAAATGGTATTTTTCACTCCATTAGAAAAGGCAACAATATCGCCTGGAAAAAATGACGATGTGAGGCAAAAGACGAAACGGTCGTGTAGCGTTTTCCTGTTTTTTTTCTTCTTCTCTTGCTTTTGCTTTCTGCATCTCATTCCAGTTTGTAGGCGTATTATCTGTAATTTTCCCATTTCCCAATCTACCCTGCTGTACAGGAAAATAATCTTTAGCACACTTCTTGGAGCCGTTCTGAGTTCTGAGCTGAGCGCTTTCCATTGCCTACCGTGTGCTGAAGGTATACGTAATCNAGTTAGCGAAACTATCACTTCGGATTGTAGAGAAGTTAAGAGAAACGAAAGCTTCCTTCTTCTAAGGCGGTTAGGCTGAGAGTGCCGTCCTTTTGCTTTATTCAGATTTAAATATAAGTTTCGTGTTCTAAAGGGATCGGGTGATGAAAGGAAGGATATAGAGAAAGGACGTAGATAACGGTGATCGTCCGGATGACGATCTTGTGTTGTTTTAGGGCTGATACCGTTGAAGGGATGCAGAATCAGGTACGGACGCTCGATCGACCGGATGACGATGCTGTGTTGGTTTGGGACTGATACCGTTGAAGGGATGCAGAATCAGGTACGAACGCTCGATGGACCGGATGACGATGCTGTGTTGGTTTGGGACTGATACCGTTGAACAGTTTTGATAACTGTATCTATGATTCTGCGTTGTTCCGATAACTCGCGCAGCAGGACGATCGTTAGCATCAGGATGCCGGAAACGGTGAAATTACACAAACGCTTCCTGTTTATCAGGATGCCTGTTTCACCTAATCTAGTGCTGGATATCCTGGTACAGGTTGCTGACGAAAGGATCCTTTCGATGATGGGAATGTCGGATGCAGACGATAGACTGGTATGATTTTTTTTGTCCCACGAGCAACCAATTGTCGCTTGTTTAATGTGGTTTTAGGCTTTGGTTAGTTCATCGTCACTGCTGTGAATTCTAGATGGATGGATGTATTAATAAAGAGAATTGAAATGGACAATGTGTGAACTTCATTTAATTAGATTGATCTTCATTTCCTAGCAATTAAACTTAACTTAAAAGCTTTGCCGTATATCTGCTAAATGTTTATCGATTGAAAGTAACATACCATGATAGGTTTTAACGTTTAAATGGTCAAAAGGAATGAAAAAAGTATTTAAACTGAATACTTTTATTTGATTAACTTTCATTTAATTAAACTGACAATTGTAGTACAATAACTCAAATGCGTAAACAACAAATGAAACCCATTTTGATTTTCCATTCGAAGTTTGCAGTATCACTTATCGTCACGAAGAAAAGAGCGCGAAAAAGCTTAAATACATTGGCAGTATTCTGATAAGCTGACCAAACAGGATACTGTAATTGGTACGTCTCATCGCTGTACTTCAAACGAAATTCTGCCGAAGTGCAAAAAAAAAAAACCATCTCGGTAATTACAGTGCAAGCGTGTTTCAAAGTTAGGAAGAAGAAAAGAAACAATCACCACAGTTTATCCCGTGCGAAAGATCACGAACCAAAACGGTTAAGAATGTCAAGAAATGAAATGATCAAAATGGTATTTTTCACTCCATTAGAAAAGGCAACAATATCGCCTGGAAAAAATGACGATGCGAGGCAAAAGACGAAACGGTCGTGTCGCGTTTTCCTGTTTTTTTTTTCTTCTCTTGCTTTTGCTTTCTGCATCTCATTCCAGTTTGTAGGCGTATTATCTGTAATTTTCCCATTTCCCAATCTACCCTGCTGTACAGGAAAATAATCTTTAGCACACTTCTTGGAGCCGTTCTGAGTTCTGAGCTGAGCGCTTTCCATTGCCTACCGTGTGCTGAAGGTATACGTAATCGAAATCGTACCACCATCACGAGCTAGAAATTCTTTATCGTACACATTTTTATTTTCTTTATTTTTCCCCTCCGCCTGTTCACAAGCACATCCTTTGCATAATGGAGTGGAAACAGGAAATAATCATTGTTCTGTGATGAGTTGGAACGGAAATCGAACATTCATTAAATATTACAGGGTCCCGTTATTATTATCGATAGAATACTCATCATTTATCCGGGTTTCTATGGGCTTCCATGCTTCCTGGCATGCCCTTTTATCGTGATCATGAATAAAGCTACTCGCGGCAAATGAATGCTACTTTGGAAGAATAGTTTAGTTTCATAACAGGGGAGATTCTATAAAATTTTACAACACCGAGGTGAAGATTAAATGATGTTTGGGAAATGTGTTTATTTGTTCGCTCCTCGGCTGCTGATAACAGGAAACAATTCTGTGTGAAAAATCGTTCTTAAGGCATGCCTCAAGGCATAGTGTNTTTTTTTCTTCTTCTCTTGCTTTTGCTTTCTGCATCTCATTCCAGTTTGTAGGCGTATTATCTGTAATTTTCCCATTTCCCAATCTACCCTGCTGTACAGGAAAATAATCTTTAGCACACTTCTTGGAGCCGTTCTGAGTTCTGAGCTGAGCGCTTTCCATTGCCTACCGTGTGCTGAAGGTATACGTAATCAAAATCGTACCACCATCACGAGCTAGAAATTCTTTATCGTACACATTTTTATTTTCTTTATTTTTCCCCTCCGCCTGTTCACAAGCACATCCTTTGCATAATGGAGTGGAAACAGGAAATAATCATTGTTCTGTGATGAGTTGGAACGGAAATCGAACATTCATTAAATATTACAGGGTCCCGTTATTATTATCGATAGAATACTCATCATTTATCCGGGTTTCTATGGGCTTCCATGCTTCCTGGCATGCCCTTTTATCGTGATCATGAATAAAGCTACTCGCGGCAAATGAATGCTACTTTGGAAGAATAGTTTAGTTTCATAACAGGGGAGATTCTATAAAATTTTACAACACCGAGGTGAAGATTAAATGATGTTTGGGAAATGTGTTTATTTGTTCGCTCCTCGGCTGCTGATAACAGGAAACAATTCTGTGTGAAAAATCGTTGCTTCAAGCATAGTGTCGGGATCACATGGATCTATAAAGAAATTCAAACATTTATAACTTTCCCTACTGTCGACTAACATGCATGCGGGATCTCAAATCTGAGGTGATTTAGACAACAATTAACAACACACCGGCAATTTTCACGCTGGTGGGAATGAATTAATCAAATCGACCCTTATTATTGAAATAAATTATGCGCTTGCTGAATTGATTATACGTGGCGAATAATTTAAAGCTGTCGTAGATATTGCTCGGAAAAACCCAAAACTCTGGAACACGGAGTGCGCACTTTCATGGCAAGAACTTTTCCGATAAGCCAGTATTATATATTCCTCATTACGGTGTTCCTGATGTGCCCGTACCGTACCGTAGAGCTAATAAGACCATTGGAAAACGTGGGCCGAACGGTACGGTTTTCCATCCCACGCAACCCAGTTCACGGCTAAATGCTTCTCGAACTCTCCCGAATCTAGCAAACCAACCGCAGACGACGAAGCCGTCTTTTCTGTGTAGAGCCCTCCCGGGGTGAACCGGCTTTTAACTTGCACTACTTACCCAGAAAACCTCTTATAGTTTCCCCAAGTGCCGCCGCATGGACGAAACATCTCGTTTCCTTCGCGAGCGGACATTCGGGTCAAGACATCCGTTACGCCCGAAAGCCACTGAAACCCATGAAGGTACCGGGAAATCTTTCACCCTGCCCGGGTTTTTTGGAGACTGAACCCAACCGTAACGATTAGTTGCCAGCTGGTAAGCTTACTTCCGTCGACCAAATCTAATTTCGATGATGAGAAGAACCCCGGTGAGGTGAGTTGCGTGTGATTTCCATCGTACAATCCTATCGATCCTTACCTGATCTGATCGTTACGGACGTCCAACGAGCCACCCGTTTGCAACGACCCACCAGCACACGCGGTCGCCCTTCTTCCGGAACTTATCGGATCCTGTGCGGAGCAGAGAGCTTACTGGTTCGTCGAAGACTTAATTAGCTTCTGCAATAATAATCAACCATCCCATGGCGATTGAAGCACGAAACATTAGCTGGACTAGACCGGGAGGGTGGGGGGCTCATTTTGATGGGTGCCGATTTTGAGGACCACAACCTTCCAATTCTCCGCCTATCGTATCCTCCCTTCCCAACCCGGGAGATTGTTGGTTAGAAGTCAAAGTTTTGAATGCCGGTTTGCTCAAAGTTATGGCTCGTCGAAAGATTATCGTAACTCCGGTGAGTGATCCCCACGAGGCGGACCAGGTGATATTATGTCAAATTAATTAACACTTTCACTACTACATGGTGCTTACGGTCATAACTTTCTCGTTACGCGTGAAAACTTAACGCAATAGTAATTTGTCTCGACACGGACAAGTTTGCCTAGCTGGGCTCTGATCGGTCCGATCAACAGTTTTGAGACCTTTTGTTATGGGGCGCAGGATGACTTTTGGCCGGAAAACTAGCCCATTTTGAACATCAACGTCTAGTGGAGGCTGATTTCGGCATTACATTTCCAAATAATCCCGTGAGCTTATCAACAGGTTCGTAAGTTGTTTAATAAATTTTGCTCATCGTTCTACGTGTTTGTTTCCCCGGCTTGCAGGAAGGAAGATTTCTTTCGGTCTTTCTTGGTGACATTTAAATTGATATGCGAACAAGTGTTTGGCACGATTTGCGTTTCAAATGTGTTTATTTCATCAAATGGCAAACTCCATCTAAATTGTTTTGTTTTTTTTTGTTGTTGTATACATAGTTTGAAATGAAATTGTCCTCTTTTGTCTACCTAGCGCACGTTTGGTGTTTCTTTCATCAAAGAAACACCACCGCCACATACGGTGCTGCGGACGCAGCACGAAGGAATCTGTCCGTCTTCCCAATCGAATCATTCAATTCGAACTATTCGTACAGTATATGGCGATCGATTGGAAACGTACCCTTGATGCAGGATAAAGAAAATGCAGTTCCCTACCGGGCCACCGATACGTTTCAGCTGTTTCGATCGCAACAATCAGTTTCCATACTTGCGAATGTTCCCCGTTGGCGTATCCCAATGCTGAAGTATTATATTCTACCACCCCTGGTAAAAGTGGAAGAAGAAAATTTAATCCAGGCTTGTCGTTGACTATTCTCGGTTGATTTGTTCTCGTTCGTATTACCGAATCATTCGCTGTGAGTGTGTGCATGCATATACATATATATAAATGCGAATGTGTGTCTCTGTTGGCAATAGTGTGCTGCACTACCCTTTCGGGAATGTATGATGAATCAGAATTCTCACTATGAATGAAGATATTTTCGATTTGTCTGTTCAAGTTTTGTTCATTTTTTCTGTCCTTATTCGGTTCTTTTTCTCTCTCTCTCTCTTTCTCGCCCCCTGTCGGGTGCTACACTCAAACATGCAGCCATGCATATGCACTCGGTTCTGCATGGACTATAGAAAGGGGTAGTAGATGCACAGGAAAATCGGGAGGAAAAGCCGTTTTGCAGCAAATGAAACAATAAATTTCCCCAAACTGCGGGAGATTTATCCAGGGAAATTCACTGGCCACGTGTGGACGTACGGTGTCCGGGCGGGTGGTGCATCATCATACGTGCGAAATTCCATTCGGTGGCCCGGTATGCCAAATTGTGAAACTTTCTGCTAGCTGGGCTGGGTTGGTAAAACGATCGCACCACACCGTTCCACTGCTGCAGGTGAGCTTTTGCCGTGGGCCCATCGATGGGTCGGTTGCCGCTGGTTGATGCGGTGTCCACCGGAACGATGGGTGCCCCCCAGCAGCAGGTACAGCAGTGTGGCCAGGTGCAACAATAATAGCATGCACATGCTGTGCCGTACCGGTGGTTGGCTAACGGTTGGAGCTCCATTGTGCTGCATTGCTGCTGGATGTTCGCCTGCAACGAAAAAGGATGATGAAAGGGAATAGGGAATTGTTCCATTTTTGTTTTCACACGCGCCCCTTGTTTACATCACGGTCGTAAAGACTTACAAGCGACAGATTTATTCATAAGTTGGTTTTTGGTTGTTTTGGGGTGTGCAAAACTAAACGATCTCTAAATTTTGGCAAAACACAGCGGTTCACTGCTTTTTTTTTTGGGACAGCAGGAGCTTTAGTACTTTACAAAGAAAATGGAACAGAAATTTAGAAATAACAACCAATACTATTGTAGGATTATATTTGAAACTGCAGAGCGAATATTTAAACCCTCATTGACATCATCAACTCATAAACAATTGATAAGACTAAGGCTTTAGAAAATCTTGATACAAGTAATGATATCGACCAACGGCCGTCTTGAATGCTGAAAATGGAACGAAAAAAAAACGAAAAATTTATATCGTTAAGCTTAAATTATGCTTAATCTTTACTCGGAAGATGATCTTCTATGCAGCAACATGGATGCAATACACGAACCACGCCGTAACAAACAATCATGCATCCGGAAGTACGACCTTTATCGTTCTCAGAATTACGATGCATACGTAACATGCGTGCCACATAAAATAGTCCCTCAAACAAGGACTGGCTCTCCCAAAAAAAAAGGGAAATAAATCGAATTTTACATGCTGGAAATGTTTTGGCTTGGTTTGAATTTTTGGCCCGTACGGTTGTGTTTTCTTGTCTCTGGCAATGTTGGCTCACCCAGAGCAAAAGGCGACAGGAGTGTACGTTGATACGTGTGTAATCCCAGGCGCTTAAAAACAACCCAACCGTCTCTGCCGTCAATAATCCAGCATGCTGCATGTACCGGGCAAGAAAACGACCCTTATGTAAATGAGACGATGCTATTTGGAGAATTAACTCCAACTGGTGCCTTGCACGGTAGGAATGAGCATCGAGCATATGGAGGATAAGAAATTTAAGAAGAAAATATACGAAACACAAAAAAGAAAATTTCCCAAACCATCGGAACGAAACACGAACCGAGGCTGCTACGTGCCTGCACACTTATCCAGGAGTTTTCTTTGTTTCTTTTGCCCGTCCTAAGGCCCATTCTCTTACACATATCATCGCATTATGACGCTGCTTTACACACATTTCAGTGAGAATTGCTGGTGCTGCTTCTGGTGTGTGGTTGTGTGTGTTTGTATGTGCTTTTGTTGTTTTTTTTGTCCACTCATTTTCCACACCACTAGCTAGTGGTTAAGCATTACCACTTTGGGTTTGTGTCCGTTCCGTGTTTGAACCTGCCCGACATACGAATTCGAATGTTGACTCAAGTCAACCATAACTTACCACTAATTACATGAGCATAGACGCTTGCAGAGCGGGCCATCGTCGGTACACAGGTGTAGTTGCCGGTATCGCCCTGCACGGCTCGTTTTATCTTTAATCTGCAATCCGGTGCACCAACGTAACAAACCAGGCCATAAGAAGTAACCACAGTTAGGGAGTCCAACGAGCAACGTGCGCCATGTTGGTTGACCAGCAACGATGCCGTATGATACCGGTTCCATCCCGGGCAGCCAGAGTGTGGGAGGGGGGGAAGAAAAAAGGGGAAGAATTCAGATTAACAACCAAAGCTATCACCGAAAACCGCAATTCGGAACATATTCACCACCCGCGCGTCACCATTCGTCGTTCCGGTCCTCGGTACGGGTGGGATTGGTTCCGTCAAAAAAGGTGGGTATGCAATTGCCTGGTTACCTTGTACTGGGTTACCTTTGCCGGGTTGATATTTGCATATTCATGTATATTACGGTACACTTCACCCATCGCTCTGTGCTAACACCCACAGATTTTGCTGCCTGCTTGCTTGTCTGCATAAACCTCTAATTCTGCTGGTATAAAACCTTTCTCTTTTTCCTTCCGACAAATTCACTGTTCCTCGAAAAACCCACATTGCGCTTCCGGTTGGATACATACGGAGGCCATTGGAGTCGTGGGAGCATGGGCGGTGTGTAGCACTGCAACACCTTCTGGAAGAATGCATCGTTGCGTGATGCATAAAGTTAAAGGAGCGCCTTACAAAACGAGCTTTGCCGTGCCGATTTCCATCCTTACGGAAAGACATTTCGGCTTGGAGCGCAGCCGGAAAACAACAGTAGAAATGGTTGGGTAACGTTTGAACTGTACGGGGTTTTGTTTCTGTGAAGTTTTGCAAGCTTCAATTGCAAGCAATTGCATCCCATCGCAACGGAAAACCGGGACGGGAAGGGGTGGTCGTAATTGCTTTTGCTGCCGTACAGAAACGTCCGGAATAATGCTTTCGGGTGGGTATTTTTATGATATAGTTTCCTTTGTATTGTATTTCAGTAGCTGGCGACATCATGGATAATAATTGGTGAATTCTTCCTTAAAGGGAGATTCGGTATTGAGTTGCAGCGAAGGAAATGATTGCTATTTAAACTCCAAGTACTTGTTTCAAATTCTTCTCATGAAGGAGAAGAAAATTAGAATGAATGTTTGAAGCTTTCATATAAAGTTAATTTCAACTCATGCCCTAAATGTGCATTGAAAGTCATGAAAGTAAACTATTTAATTTGAGTTGTAATTTGATTAACATAACTTGAACGGAAGGTTTGCTCTCGTTTGATTTTATTTATCTAATAGCTTGCATGAGCCAAGACGAGCTTTTGGTCTTGTGCTTTATCTCGCAGACTAGTGCAGCGAAAGCTGTGGATCAAATCTCATCTGGAGTATGTGGGCTCTCTCTGTTACAAGGAATGGATTTCCTGGGTGTTACACGACCCTAGAAACAATCTGCAAGTGGCGTAAAAGTGAGCTTTATTGTACTGCACTACCGAATCATCTCTTGGCAGTTTGTTATTCCAGGAAACAGATAAGAAGACAATTTCACTATAGCTGTCTAGCGAATTGACCTCAAATTCAATCACATCCTTAGCCGGAAGACACTTTCTACTCCGGTTTACAATTTGTGACATTTTCTATCACCGTTCATGACGAAACCTTCCCGAACCGAGAGACCGAGACGACGTGTTTGTGTGTGAGAGAGAGAGATTTATGTTTCTTGCTCAATTATTTCACTTGGCTACACTTTTATTATTACCTAGATGTCAGGGCATCTGTCCAATCTGTTTCGATGGTGATCCGTCCACGATCGCCCGAATGGATGTCGTTTTCCTGTGCGAGCGGTTCCACCAGCGTATTTCCTGTGAAGAACGACCATCATTGTATGTGTGTGTGTGTGTGAATGAAGAAAGAAATTAAAGACATGTTGGCGGACATGGACCCATCATTGGGGCATGGGATGTACCTACCCTTGTACCAGAACACCGTGCCCAGCTCGTGTGGTCCCTGCTGGATGATGCAAACCATCGTTATTTCGCTGCCAGACTTGACGAATATATCCGACGGTCCCAGTATCCGTGCGCGTAACTCTAAATAAAGGGAAAGTTTTCTCGTAAAGTATAGCATAAGCTTTTAGAAAAATGTGGAAAAAATTGTTTTTTTTCTTAGCAATAAATAAACAATTTGAGGTTGATAAACTATCCGGATAAAGCCTAACACCATGTATCGTTAAAACTCCACACCATTCGATGCATTTAAGAGTTAATTTATCCGAATTCATTCATGTTCGCTTATCGTACATGCAAGCTTTCTCTGTTGTTTGTAAAACAAATTCCCGATGAGCATTTGCCAGATGGAAACTCACCAACCCGGAAGAGTTCAACACAGTATAAAGTAAACGAAACTGCGTTGCGTTCACATCCAGAGCAGTTGCTTCTTTCGCCTGTCGCTCAACAAAAGGCAACAAGAAAAAAAAATACACACCGCTCCGTTAGTTCTCGAATGAAATCATTTTCCAAATTTAAATAAACACTTTTCCAGCTCTGACACCGAATAAAGCAACCAGTGAAGAACACACACACACACACACAAAAAGCCCCCGTCAGTTCCTCTTGGGATGGGTATATACACTTAACAAAAACAAGCAAAAAGAAACACCGAAAGAGAAAAACTCGACCAACATCAACAGAAATGTGTTGACTTTTCTATCTCACTTGCTGGATAAATGGTGAAGTGAAATTGCGTTCGAATAACGTTTTGCAAAACGCCAAACGCAGCAAAAGTTGTGCCAGTGTTGCTCCCCGGCATACGGGGAACCATACACCGGAAGAGAGATTTCGCATCAAGAAAAGTTCGTTTCCGACAAACTAGCAGTGTGTGTGTGTGTGTTTTTTTTTCGTATAAACCGAGTTGTGTGTGTGTATTTTTTTGTCTGTTCACCACCAAAATGGCACAGTTTTGTATGCAAGCAAAAGTGCAAGAAAAGGCATCGTCTTCGTCTCACAGACGGCTCCAAAAAAAAAAAAAAGTTGGTTCGGCGGGAAAGATAATATGCTGCACTGTTGGAGAGTTCCCGCTGGATGCAGTGCCACGCTGGCAACATAAACTGTCCGACAAGCGAGATGTCGGATACCCCCATGGGCAAATATTTAAATGAAAGTTCGACCGACGGAACGGCACAGACTGGGCGTTTCTGAGGGGGCAAAACCATTTAGGCAGATGACAGCAATGGCCGTGTATACTTATGGCCCAAAATCGGAGAAAGTTTAGTGTTTGTCGTGATGTTGTTTTTGGGTCGTGTTGTTTGTCGTGCATGCCAAGGGTGCGGTCTGCTGCCCGCGTCCTGTGTTCAAGTTTTCCAATGATTTTTTTTGTTCTCTCCTGTTTGCCGGTTTCTACGTTTTCGGTAAAAATTCATGAAGCGTGAGAAAAACTAAAGCCATAAACAAACAAATTGTTTTCCCGACTGTCCTTTCCCCCTCCAAAAATTGACATCTGACGTGGTCGACTGGGACGTGTGGTGCGACCGCCAACGGTAAACATGTTCATTTGCCTACTGGACGGGGTATTCGAACCGACCATTAGATGTCAAAGCAACACACTAGAAGCATACGGTTTTGGTTTGGTGCTTCGTTTTTTGATGAATGATGGGATGGTGTGTCTATAAGCATGTTATCAACACCGACCTACATCAAATTTAACACCACATTTCGACGCCTCCGGACGCAAATGAGGGTAACGCGATAGCGAACGGTCACCGACGGAGCGTATTACAATGGTCGGAAAATCAATTAACCCATCCGCTCCGGCACGGGTCTCGGCGAAAGTAAAACCCCTTTCCATTGCTCGACTCCGGACTATATGGAGCCGTATAATCCACTCACACACAGCCATATACAGCGCTGCTAACCCTAGCGTGGCTTATCGGGGCTTTCATTTGTAGCCTGCCTGGAGGTGAAGCGTACTGAAATCATTTCTCTGAAAGCAGCCCAACCGGAGCACTCATTACTGAGCTTGCAGATGCGAGCCTGAAGAAGAGACGAACGATGGGTTTGGGTACACCTGGCCGGTAGAATGGCACCCCTCCAAGTACCTTGGCGTTGGGTTGAATGGGAAGAAGGCAGAAACGAGCACTGCACTGCTGAGTGTCTTGCCCATTTAGCCAATCAGTGTACCAGTGCCCCAAGGTACGGTTCTGCGTGGTAATGATTAAACTTTTATGCACAGATCAGCATGGGTGACATTAATGCGGGTCGGCAAAGCATCGCCGGCACATAAAACGGCCCATCCGAGTGCGATCACAAGCGTTGAAATGATTAGGTTATTTTGATTTTGGATATTTTTTTTCCTCTGTTCTTTGGTTGTTGTACTGTTTCAAGTTTGTTATCAACAATTTAATTTTGTCCATTTACACCTACCCGCATAAGACGTAATGAGGAGCTTAGAAATTAATTTACAAAACAAAGCTTTTGCTGATATTGAGGTGTAATGAACGGGCTGGGAAGGAACGATCGTTGTGCATTTTAATGAAATAGTAAAGGGTAAACCCGTAAGGGTTATTAAAAACTCCATAAATGTGACTGTTGAACAATGTGTTGCTGGAAGGGCACATGTCTTTAAATAATGTTAAAACAATGTATAGTTTCCGTTACAGCTTCTCTGCAACATGGTCTAAGTTCAGGCGAAATTACATCATCCTTTTCAGTCATACAAAACCCAACACAGGTACATTGTGAAGATTGCGAAGGCATTTTAATGTAACACGAATGCCAGAAGAGACGTTACGGCAGCGTACGAACGCCTTAAAAGGTTTCGGTATCCTTCGGTATGTATGCGTTTGTGAACGATGATGAAGGTGTACCTCTGCTTGGTGCACACGGCTGATTCCGTTTGACTGTTTCCCATCCCCAGTGCCCCATCCCCATGCAAGAACAGGGAAGTTGGGGTGGCCGAAGGACAAAGTTATTAAATTTACGTCTGAACGTAGAGCACAAAAAAGGAAAGAAGCCAAACACGACAAGGCCAATTACGCCTTGTGGCTTTGAGCTAAACCGGGTACACCTACACACACACACACACACGCATACCAATTCATGCTTCTCATGAAAACTCCAACCCGTCCAGCATCCTGACGCAATGTGTTTCTTCTGTTCGGCTTAGAGTGTTTGTGTTCGTGTGTTTGATACATAGTGTGATGGCTGAAGCCTTTGCCGGTCTTTTTTTTTCGTGCTTGGCTTGTTTATTTCATGGTTGGGTGAGTTTTTAAATTAAATTAGGTGATTTATTCTGCAAACTTTTGCACTACTTTTAGTCGGAAATGCATCACCTCGAAAAAGTTTTCCCAGGGTGCTTTCGCGCGATGACTTTTTGGGGCCGTAATACACAGCGACGGGTTTTATAATGGGGAAGGAGTGGAAGGGAGGAGAGAGAGGTTACCATTTTGATCCTTTCTAAGCATTATGCTTCTTTGACCAATTACGACCAAAACAGTGCTTCATGGCAGCATAGCAGAGGATCAACCCACCTACCATCGGGTTGTTGTAAACTCACCAATTACATTCAACACATATGACAGGGACATTTTCGGCTCGGTGTTGATTTGGCACTCGTACACGCCCGAGTCACGTGTCTGGGGATATTTTATTTGCAGCGTCCAGTTGACGGAACCTTCCGGCCGTATCACCTGCAGCGTATGAGAAAAGCGAAAGAAAACAGGTCAAACCCCACTTAAACTTCGTCGTATGGTGCTCTAATTGATTGAATTCCACGCCAGCACCTGCCAGCAATGGGAGATTTTTTTCTCTCGTGTTATGGAACTAACATTGATGTGGTCGTCGAGCAAATACGTGTTTTTTGTTTTTTGTTTTTTTTGCTTCGTTTCGGTTGTTTAATTGCCATAAAACGTACCTGAAATCGTTGGTCCGAGGTGTAGGTGGATGATCCCANAAGCGAAAGAAAACAGGTCAAACCCCACTTAAACTTCGTCGTATGGTGCTCTAATTGATTGAATTCCACGCCAGCACCTGCCAGCAATGGGAGATTTTTTTCTCTCGTGTTATGGAACTAACATTGATGTGGTCGGCGAGCAAATACGTGTTTTTTGTTTTTTTTTGTTTTTTTTTTGCTTCGTTTCGGTTGT
The DNA here is from genome assembly GCA_016170015.1 of Anopheles longipalpis. NCBI lineage: Eukaryota > Metazoa > Arthropoda > Insecta > Diptera > Culicidae > Anopheles > Anopheles longipalpis. The sequence goes on from CM028106.1 coordinate 43,181,207, forward strand.
TTAATTGCCATAAAACGTACCTGAAATCGTTGGTCCGAGGTGTAGGTGGATGATCCCATCGTAAGTATATGCAGATCACGCTGTCGTATCCACGCAACCTGTAAACCATTAAAATCGATCAATTTAGTCCTGGGCTTTTTAATTAACGCTTCCCAACAGTGGTAGATTGATGTTGTGTAATTCAATTACAACGCACGGAGGTTCTAATCACGGCCACCAGCCAAAAAAAAAAACAACATAAAAATCGACTAACAGCAACATTCGAATTGATTACAGTTTGGGGTGAAAAAAGAAACGCCAGAAACAATATTTCTTTTTACGAAATAACGAATGCATGCGAGGTTTTATATTGTGATTGAATATATATATTTTTTGCACTGTTTTTTTGTGCCCTGTTTTAACACAAATACACCGGATGAACACTTATTGGATTGATGTTGAAGCGATGGTACACGTTACTCCATACATCGAAATCATGCTGCACGATACGCTTGATTGTGGCACGTTCATGCAGTATTTTCTCAAAATTAATTTAACTTCGTTTAACGATTTCAATGTGGTGCGAGAATCGATTTTCAAGGTATCGGAAATTACACACATAGACGCTGCGAAAGGTACGCCGAGAGTGAGAGAACCCATGCGGTAGAAAATACTCACATCCTGATCGCCTAGACGCTCGACCCGGCAGTGCAGGAAACCGGTCTGGCCCACGGTTACGGTGAGATTGCGCGGCACGTCAAAGTCAAAGTACGGTTGCAAGGCATCGGACGATTCCTCGGTCGTGGCGGTCATTATAATGTTCGAGCTGACAGAAACTGGGAGAAGGTGGAAGAAGATCGGTATGAAACAAAATGGAAGCCACACGTTGAAAACGGAGAAAATATATGAATATTCTATAAGCGATAGGCATCCATCGAGTACGCGTGGTGCGCAACATGATACAGTCTTGGGCAAACAACACGAAAAAAAGAAGAGAGAACAATATTGAATAAACAGCACGTTAGAAGGCAACATTTGATGGAATCGTCTCGTAAACACACTGTTCACCTCACATTTACCATTGGGCAAAACAAAACGAAACGCACCAAAAAACAGGCATTCGTTACGTAGGTTGTGCATGGGCTGGGCACATGCTTTTTGAACGTTGATCGGAATAAACAAATGCTTTCGGAGCAATCTTATGAAAATTCAGTACCACTTTTAACGGATTCAGGTGCAGACAGACAAAACGTACGGGATGTTTAAATGAGCAATACACTCACTTCAAAAGATAAGAATATCGTCGCGTGAACGTTTGGTACAAGAAATGTTTTGCCATTTATTTTCTGTTCCAACATTGTGGTCTCTCTCTTTCTTTCTTTATCTATGTTTCATCACTTTGAGAAGAAAACGATCATGTTTATCATCCGAATTCATTGTCTGGTTTGTTTTGTGGAGATACTGGTATCTAAAATGGAAAAGGATTGCTCCAATGCATGATTTCTCTGTGTTTGTTATGTACAAGAAGTGAATGAAATATGTAAAATGTCATAGTAATTGAAATTTAGCAAACAACCACACAAACCTAAGCACCACATTAGGCTTGTATAGAGAATAATATTTATTGTATTATAAAGCTTCAGGATTTATATCGGTTTTATTGATTTTGAAATTCGTTTGAGATTGAAGTTTAGTTGTTTAGTTTTTGTTTGTAAGTTGCTGTTTGTAAGTTTAGTTGTTTGTAAGGAAAAATAATTCGTTCTACTTTTGCACACCAACGTGTCTTTTTAACTTAAACAAGCATCACAATATTTACTTTAAAATAGTTCTATTGTTTAATCTAACGAGTTCAGTTCCCTTTCTGTTCTTCCCATTTTTAATAATGTTCTTTAAAGAATGAAATTTATTTGTCAAGTAGCTTTTTAGCTTTTCTACACATTGACGTCTTACGACATTTTGCTAATTATTGCAGAACATGTGTTTAAAAATTCGTGTATCTATGGCGTGGTTAAACACACATTTCATCATATTCATCTGGGTAACAGTGGATTGAGATACAATTGGATTATTAGGTCGTTAGGCCAAGAAGATATAGTTCAAAGACCTACCTTCCACTAAGCACGGTACTAGCTCATTACACATCACATGGATATCAAATTTTCGACCAGAAGTTTTCAGACAACAAGGGTTTTAATCGAAAAATAGTGGTTTGATATTTCAAACTTTATTACGAATGGATGTGTTAGTTGTATTAATATTATTTTTCTACAATTTGCGTGACTTGAGATAATAATATCACCACAAAAACACATGGACTCAGTCCGATGCTGATGAATGCTTCTTAGGTGCATTCGAGAGGAAAATACTCAAAAGGATTGTTGTCCCTATAAATGTGTGAACCGAAAATGGAGACCGTAGTCCACATGGAGAGTGGAGGTATATTGGGTCCAAATTGAGATGGGGTGAAGGTGTTGATGCGTCTGCCAAAAAGGCCGAGATACGACATCAGCTGATGGCGGTGTTCAACCGTAAGAGGTTCAGAGGACTACTAAAACAGAGGACAAGGCCAGTTGAGGTGCTATAATTTGTAAGAATTCTAGACGAGTTTAGTTATTTAGGTACATTTCTATGTTCGTTTACACTCTAATAAAAGGAACTGAAAATTTTAATATTATCAACGTATAAAACATCAATCTAAAATATTTTTTTTTTCATTATTAATTTGGATTCAACACGTCTGCCGTAAAGCTTCGAATTTAGATACGTAAAGTAAACTTAGTAATCTAAATTGTCAAGTAAATAAAGATATGGTACATACCCCAAATGATACATGACGCTCGTAGAACATTTTCTATGTGCATTTTCGGTGTGCACCACTGGCTATTACGGATCCTTTGCATTTAGTTGTTGTGCCGGAAAGGTTACTATGGGTTGCCGGTGCCATTCTGAATGGGGCCCAATTGTGTATGCTGATTAGTTGTCGGCATTTCTTTTAGCCATCACGTGAAAGCCGGTACGATGCTACACTATTATCTGCGAAAGACAATACATTTAAATAGAAAATGAAAGTGTTGTGTAATTTGTGTAGCTTAAATGTAACTTATCATAAGAATATATCACAATTAGCTATTTGCAACTTAGTTCAAGTTTTTAAAGAAAAATGTTTTTATCGTTTTGAACTATTTAACAATAAAATAAAACCTACTAAAAAGACACCGAAGATGTTTCTTACCTACCAGAAACGTAAACATTTCTTCCTCATGAAAACAATTAGACCACATCAACATAAACGAAAAAGTCGAAGCTACAAACGAGTAAAATGAAAATAGCAGCAAAAAGTGTTGCCAAAACGGAGACACTATTCAATAATCTATTTTCAGCTTTCAGGTCGACAGTTTTCGTTCCTTAGCCTTCCCTACATGGTACCGCTATTTGGCACCGAAAACATTCTGGCCAAGCGTCATTTAGCTTTACTGGTTGAACCTTTTCTCGTTCTTTACCGGCAGATAGTGATCAAATTATTGTGCGGCAAACGGGAATGCTCTGGGCACCTATTTTAGCACCTATCGTGTGAAAATTGGGAATAGAAGATTCTTTGACCCGATTGGGCTTTTGTGCAAAAGGTGAATCGATGCTGATGGTTGTTTGTGTTTAGAAAATTGTTGGAAGGAATATGTTTCTTTGCCAGCTTCCTGAACCCAACTGGTTGGTTTGTGTTTGTTTATTTTACAAATTGTCTCGTATTTTCAAACATTCCCTTATGCTATGTACAATAAAAGAAACCAGTGTGACGCAAATCGTACGATCGCTCGAAATCAATCAAACATATTTACGTCGAAAGTGTTCTAAACACTTAAATGTGCAATTCCATTTTACATCTAGCGAGCGTGGGATGTGCTTTTGAGCCAAACATGTTTACCTCACCAAAACAAAACAAAAAACTCCCGATTCATGCCACATGAAGGGAATCAAATCGAGTGAACAAACAATTTTGAAGAACGAAAAGCTGACTTGCACAAAAAAAGAGAGAGAGACAAAAACAACAATCAGATCCGGCACCAATGCAAACCTCAAAGCTACCACCGAAAGCTCATCTATCCGCTGCTTGTTACAAGTGTGCCGATGCTGAGTGGAATAAAGACACAATACCGCTTGCCGTACCACGTTTTGCCTATCAAAGCCGGATATCTCATTGATGTACATCGAGTAATTGAGTTGGTCGCCACTTTGTCGCCTTCCGGACCATTTGAGAGCGTGTAACGTCGGGTGTAAAGGTTGGTGAAGGATATTCCGAACGTTTCGAACAACGTATCGGCACCGCCCCGACAATGGCAGTTCGGTTGTCAGTTTCCTGTTCTCTGTGTCCTATTGCATCACCGGCGTCTACGATTGTGCTATGCGCACACCCGCGGCACTAGAACGGTCCGATCTGTTTCGACAATGTATCTCGTAGCGTTTGCCATGCGCCCGTTACCGACGGTACCAATAAATAGCAATGTGCTCGGCAACAGCTCGATAAATAAAGCGTTTTGCCGCGTACAAGTGCTCTTGCTCTTCAATTGCTCCACCGGACGGATTTTCCCGGATGCCTTCGCGTTATTATCTTCCGTGGATCGGGCTGGCCGGAAATTTATTGGCGCACGGAAATCGATATGTTACATTTGTTCTTCTTTTTTTTATTCCATTTTTTTTACACCGTTGTTTTCGTACGCTTGGACGATCCTTTATATCCTAATGCGTTTATCAGCAGAGAAGTATTTTTGTCTCGCTTGCGTCAAAAAAGCCGTCGCCGATGTTTGCCATCTCGTGGTTCCTTTCAGTTTTCCTTCTTTTTTCTTCCATCCTCTAGCTGGCAATAAGATAGGTCTATAAAATTCACTGAAACCCGAATACCGATAAAATGGGAACGGTTGTTGAGACGGCTGGAAGCGCGTGTGGCTGTATATGTGCCGATGGAAAGCTGCTGCACAACCTTGTTCATGTCAGTGATGTCCGTAGGCTGTGGAGCGGAAAAGGCAGCGAGTGGAACGTTTTATGATTTGTGAGCCGATCGTAACCTAGGGCTCAGAACATCGTTGCTCGTTTTGGGCACAATGTCAAACAACAAGGTTGTCAACGAATGTAACGGAAAGCAATCCGGGCGGCTTCCGATACGCACTGGATGTGATCAACAGGGTGGAAGATGATTGTAACGACACTATCAAAGATTTGGTGTTTTGCATCGGAATTGAATTGTATCGGTTCGTTGGTGAAAACGGTTTCCGATCGCTGCCCGTGTCAAGTGATCGTAGCAATGAATAATTAGAATACCCACGAACAGCAGCGTACGTGCGCTATCGAAGGTGAAAGTCATACATACTTGCTTTAGCTTTATGACATTGAGTCAAAAGTACTGAAAAAACAACACTTTTTGAAAAAAAAAATGAGTTTAGGGAATGTTAAAAACTTTCGTGAATAAAATTATTTTAGGTGAATAAAATTATTAAATATTTTTATTATTTAAGTATTTCGATTATTGATAATAAGTAGTTGAATAGTTTTTCTTCTTCTGATAAGACGTCTAGTTTTTATAGAGCACTAGTTCTTTATCTCGAAGGAAACAGATAAAATATACTTAATGCTTGCTCCGTCATATAAAACATATATTTTTTAGTAAAGCAAGAATGTTAATGACTGCTCCATAATTATTGGGTTGGCAATGTTTTAATGCAGCATGTAAAAAACATATTTAAAAACCCACAAAAAACATTATCATAGATCACACTCACACGTCTCGTGAAGTCATTGAATATGAAGAGTTGACGATGGGAGTTTTGCGGATGTATCTCGAAGAATTGGAAATGTGGGGTCTATTATCCCACCCTCTACTCTTCCTTTCACTCAGTCTCACCTATTTTGTATCTGAGAATAGGAGTTGATCAAGCGTATAATCGAGAGTTCCACGAAGTTCAAACAACCTGACTTCAGCTATTTTATTATTTCATCCATACCTACATGAATCCCACCTTGCAAAAATCATTCTTCATTGCAAACGGAGCTGCGAGCCAAAATAATTTTGGAATTACTGTTATAGGGCTTTCCTCGAAGCATTGTAAAAACAAGTTTTGCAGTACTCTTTATTATTTTGTAAAACGTGATCGGGAAACAAGAATGTAAAAACATATAACTAAGATAACAGTCGCCTTCAAGAACCGGTTTTTGAAACTTTCAATGGCCTAATGGTGGATTTATAACGATTGGAAAAGGTTACCTATTTTGCGAATTCATTCGTATTTAAAATCAATTAAAAAATATATATAATTTATCTGCATGCATTGGCAGGTACGGGCGCTTCAATACATTCCGGGAAAAGGTATGCAAAACCTTGTCTACAGAAAATCGTCCTTAAATATTGTACATGTGTATTTCCATACAGGAATGAATTTACTAGTTGTATTTCATTTTGTTAGCCATTGATGCTTGAATTCATTATTTTTTTATATAATTATATCGTTTTCATCTTCGAGAAAAATGTTTTCGTATATGATCATTGTGTACATTGATTTAAAAATTAAATATAGACCATTTACTAATTTAATTTCCGAATGAACGTGAATGTTCTGTGGTGAGAAATCTATGGCTTCATTTTATGGAAATCAATTAAATTTTTTCAACACTTTTATGTTTTACAAATTTGCAATTAAATAAGTTGAGAAAACTTTGGATAAAACCGATTTTGGCCTGCAAAATTTCCAGACTCTAAGAAAGATATTCTGAAGAATGTTCTATTTTCAATTGATTCTTACAATGGTCTCAATTTAAAAGTTTGCACATGTGTACTCAGCAACAAGTAATGCTGCTTCGACCTGAATGAACGTCGTTTTGTATTTCCTACTAATGAATGTCTTCTGTTCGTATGTAGCACATTTATTGCTGTGTGGTGATTGAAATGTTTCTTTTACTTCTCTTACTGAATCAAATTAACATGATTCTAATCGTTTCCGTAATTGTTATTCTCAATATGTGGACTAACGGTAACACTATGTATCCGTAGAAATATCAAACAAGTAGATGAGTTATTCACAAATATCAGAATTCAGAAGTCAACCTCAGATTACATGGAATCCTAGAAATGTCATTCAGAAATGGCACGCTTACTGCAACATTACTTGTGTCAGCACTACTTGAATCATTTGACACTAAGACATAATGAAGGAGAAATCGTTTTGAAAATCTCTAATTAATTTGCAAATCACTCAATAATATACTCTTTTATTAATCATTGAAGATGAAAGAGTTCATTTTACTTTGTCTAATGAGAATTTCTCTAGGACTCGGTGCAGTTCAAAGTGCATTAGCACGCTCTATCTTTTGTGCATTGAAGTGTATGCTAGGTTATGCAGAGTAATGCACTCTTTGCCATAACCATTTCACATATTCAATTTCATGGAGCATAAATAATGACATTCACATGAAAATGTATTCATTGTTCAGAGCACACTAGTAAAACTAATGATTTGTTTTCAAATATGAACTTTCAATGGGAAAGCATGCTGATAGTGTAAAAATAAGATAAGGGGTATAATAAAAGAACTCGGCAGCTGTTTTTCGAAGTAGAGAAAACATATTCTATTCATGTAACAATGGTAAGTTCTTTTAACCACTATAATCATTTGAATGATTCACAGTGTAGGATATTTTTAACCATAGTCCAAGCTCAACGCAAACAAAAGGCAATATGGAAAAAGGTTCACGATTGGCCCCGGGCAAACAGAAATTTTGACCAAACTGAGATCAACCGCGACTCATTCCTTCGATAAGGTCACACATTCCAGTTTTATGCGATTCAAACCGAATCCCATTTTCCATCAGTCTATTTTCATCGCGTTGTGTTTTTTTTTTTTGGTTGGCTTTTCTACATACATTCGCGCTTAATATGATGAAAACCGTGAGAAGCTATTATAGTAAAACAGATTTAATTTTAGATAAAAGAAACGCAACATTTCAGCATGATTCAGGTACGGAAGTTTTTTTTTTGCTGGTGGTTTACGTTCGTGACGTTTGTGTCTCGCTACCATTCGTCATTTGTTTGAAAATAGGTTTGTCTGTCACGGTTTGGCTGTAGGTTGAAACTTTAGCGAATGTAAGTGACCGTTATGATGGACATTAAAAATTACGTTAATGTGATACGCGTCAGGTCAGCCATGGTTTGGCGCTTCTCATATCCAGTCGTTGAGTAATGTGCTCGTTTGCATGCAATGCTTCTGGAGCCATTTCGTACACCATTAGTGGGTAAATTAAGTTAACCTAGAAGATAAGTGCTTCATGAAGCTTTTGATGTAAACATCTTACATTTGCTGAAGTTGTTGGACTTATGAATGAAGCCTCATACGTTTTGATGCATCTTCATTTCGTAGGCAATGTTTCGTGTGACGTAATAAGCTTTAAATACCTAGCTGTTTAAAATTTGTTTTTTGCAGGATTGAGAATAATCTTTTTTTTCCTTTATGACTCCCATGTCGATAAAATGGTAGGAAAAAAACCGGCGTATAAATAAAAACTAAATTGCGTTAATTGTTAAGTT
>CM028106.1:43189876-43232840 GCA_016170015.1 Anopheles longipalpis
ATGATAAACTTACCTATTTAAAATTTTGTTTACTCTCTAACACTGTTAAACTATATAAATCACCACACACTCTAACAAGCTTTTGTAAACTGCACAATCAAATCATGCTTTTCCATTCAGTTTGGAAAACAGATGCACATCCTCCAAAAGATCACTAATACGTATACTTACACAGTAAGCATTAGAGTAGTGGATTTTCAACGCCGATTTCGTTTAGTTACACTTACTTCAATCACTGGCACTGTAATCCATTAGTTGATAATATGGCGATGCATTCCCTTCCCATAACTTGCTGTCATTCGATTGCAGCAAAGATGCTGTTGATGCTGTCACATCCATACATAACTCAATCAATAAGGTATCGAAGAGTACATCACGCCCGTTGCTCTACAGACGGTTCGAAACACTCACCGCAACGAACGTTGGATTAACCACCAACAGTGGCACGGTCTCGAGTGTTTCACTATTCGACACTTGAGCACGATTGGGAAATATGTAAAATTTTCACATTCCTTTCGAATTTCACTAATCACGTTTGTTTCTTTTGCTGCTGTAGCACAGTACGTTTTATATTTTTTCCTTTTGCTTTAAACTATCCTCACCAAACACCAGGTAAGCCATTTTCGACACAACCGTATTGTACATTACTGGCAAACGTACATGTCAACTTCAGCCGACTACGAGCGCTACACTGAACCATAGCTGTCATCTGAGTAGTTTTCTTAGCCGCCTTATTACTTCGTTGCCAATTTTCTGTCGAACGCTGGAAAATGATCAACAAACGTTCTCACGGGAACTGCTCTCAGCCGCTCTCGCGATATTTATTTATTATCTCTTACCATTGTTCCTCTCGCAACGTAACGGTTCGCAGCAGAAACTCACTCACAGAGCAGGATCCTGCTTGTCACCGTGTGTCCTTGCAATGTTGTTTTAGCACTTGGCCAAAAATTTTGGGAGCAAAGAAGCTGCAAACTTCTCACCATAGTTTCCCGATTCTGCTACAGCTTAACTCGGCTCTTGCTTCAATCTTTTCTCAATTGAGTTTCGCTTACACAAGCACTCAAGAGCCAGTTGCATTTGTTGTGAGTACCTGACATCCTTGCAGCATCCGTTGGAATAACAGCGAATTTTGATGACCTTCCTCAATCGTTGAGTAACGGAGTGAGCAAACCAGAGCTTTAATGCACAACCTGTTCTAAGAAAGCTTTTTTTGGTGCAGGTTTGAACGCCGATCAACACATTCAAGAGATTCATGTTGAAATAGTTTTATGTAGCAAACCGATTTTTACCAAACCGAGTTTTATAATATTTTAGATCCATTTAAGAAGTAGCAGCAAAACGCAATTGTTAGAGAGTAAGCATACAACAGAAAAACCATTCACACTGTAAGTAATCTTCTCAAAATCTCTCTAAATAAAATATAAAACAGTTGAATCACAGGTTTAACGATTAATTGTTAAAAGTTAAATAAATAAAGTGCTAAAGCTGTGATCATGTAATTGATTGTAATTTTACATGAGTGATCATGTAAAAAACATTTGGTTTAGGTTGCAAATTGGCATGTCTCTGATGCACCGTAAATGATTATTTTATCCTGATTTGTCGGTTTTTTGTATTCATCATAAAAAGTATTAGATTGCACTTGTGAAAATGTATGCGGAATGTATTGCGAAATGAAATGTTTCGTGAAATTACTTTAAAAAAAACTAACACTATAAATTTTTATCGTTCACTGAGAGCAACAATCAATCAATTGACAGAACAATCAAATAAAATATGTGGACAATGTGTACTCATAATGCTAAAATATCTACCATCCCGGGTAACTTAAATGGTAACTATTGTGAAAAAAATATATTTCCTTTCAGTGAACCCCGTAGTATGTTGTAATTGTAGATAGTAACCAACAGCATAATTGTATTGTGCAAATTCAATTGTAATCATAAAAGCGTAAACAACACAAATGGAATGTTAGTAAACGAATAGTTACCAATTTTTTTTTAAATCAAAATACGCTTTCTTTGCTGAAAATTAGCAATCTCAAAAGTAAGTCTTTCTTTTTCATTACGAACAGCTTAGTCGTATTGATCTGAAGATAAATATTATCACTTACCAATAAATAAATAAATCAGGAAGGAAATTGTGAAAAATGGAGGCGCATGGTGTTTTACCGTTGAACCTATTCTTATAAACTTGTTCATATAACCTGTTTGATGAGACATTTTTAATGCTTTGTTTACAGATGAAATTACGCTCTTTGGTTTAAAACACAACTGGTTCTATTAATGAACTTGCAAAGAACGTGGACTGTTAGCTTACAAATTAGTTCTTTTCTTTTACCATCGCCATTTTTCAATATAGTACACACATAAAAGCTAGATTCCTATGATATCATTGACTTTCATTGAATATTCATTGAATGTTGGTATTGTACATTAGAATAATAAAAATGTTCAGTAAAATTTCATATTTTTCTATATGCAGCAGAAAAATCAGTTCAACACTTTTCATGCTCATGATTTATTAATTACAATGGAGGCGCATGGTGTTTTATAACCATTTACTGTTTTCGGTGAAAAGTCGATTATCGGATAAAAGTGTCGAGCTATGTATGTGGCTAGCGGAGGTGAGAATTAAGCTTTTATTGAGGACTTACTGTTTACAGATGTGTTTTTGTGAGTGTTCAAGTCTTCATCGGAAAATTAAATCATCAGAACTGCAGTACAGTATCATGTTGCAATCTCACTCGAATTAACGGTTCAGTGTGTGTATACGCGCGTACACTCTCACTCGATTGTGAAAGAGTTGAATAAATCTCTTTAATAAGCTTATCACTAGTCAATCAATGTTAACCCGTGCTCGTAAGTGTATGGAATTAAATTAATCAATTTTAATTGTTGCATGTATAATACTAGTTTCAAAGTGCAAAGGTAAACATATTTGATTTGAATTTGAAGGAAAAATCTAAAGTGTTGATAAATTTAATCAGTGATCAGAGTGACTGTTTTACGTTTAACACTAAAATACTATATTCTAGATGCAAAATTTTATCATTATTTGGTTTATTTCGAACATTTTTCTTAAAGATATTAATGTGTATCGAAAACTTTCGTGTTCGAGTACAATTTTATTTGGAGTTCCAATTTCATTATAACGTATTGTATTTTCCATTAAAACAAACCTGCAGGTTTATTCATAGGAATGTTTAAAGCTTCTTTCTACGTTTACTCTTTGATAATTGTTATCTGCAGTAGCTTAACTGTGTGATGGCATGCTTGACGAATGTATGCTCCACCAATTTCGAGTTCTTCGGAATGAGCATTCCGTGACCGGATGCCTTCCACTATGTTGTCGTGACAACGTATTGGGGACACAAACAACGTTTCCGATGCCAAATTATTACACGTGGGTAATTGCAATCACCATAAATAAGCTTTTATCCAGCGTCCTGACATCGGCCAATCGATACGAAGCATTTCACTTTCGAGCAAGGGACGAAAATATTCTTGCACTTTCTCGAACAGCGCGTTTTGCTACGGGGCCGGCCAATGTGCCCCAAAACGCTACATCTCGACAAGCGGGGCCGCCCTGGGAGAGAAAGCATAACTGTGTCGATGGTAAATGTGTGCAAATATTTGCATGCATTTGGGACAAAATGACGTCGAATGTTATGGTTGGAAGCTTAAGGCTAAAAGCCAGACGAGCGATTGCCAAATAACGACTTATCTTATCGCACACAATACACGACGTGGGTAAGAACTCGGATGGGTTGCAGGATTACTGGAAGAGGACAAATGGGTTCGATGGATGCCTGGTTTGATTTAGAGTGGTATGTATCGAACATTTGGCACGAGTCGATGTTATGAAAGTGATAATGTGTGCTTTGCAAGCATGGACCGGGAAAACTGACGCAGGATGGCGGTTTTATGGAGAACACACTCGAGCTAAAGGCCCTTTTACGTTTATGTTGCAACTGCTTGCTGTCATCATTAGAAAAGGAAAGGAAGGAAAGTTTTAGTGTACAAGCGAAAAGAAGAAAAAAAAAAACAGAAATCAATAATGTATTAAGTTTCGAATTTTGTCAAACACATTGCTGTGTGTGCGAATAAAAGCGCAGCGAAACATTACAACAAGAGCGTGGTATTTTGTTCCGACATTAAACATAAAAACGTTTCACTTTTTGCAATGCACTACGGAAAAAGATAACAAGCACAAGAACGCAAGCAAACTACAGGAAGCTTTACACACGTCCATAGATGTAAAAACGATTAACGTTCTGTCTACATCGTTCAGCGTGTTCGACTTAAATGTTGCTTGTCGTTTTCAGTACCGCCAGCTTTCTTTCTTGCTTCTTCGTTTTGTGGTCTTACACAAAGTCTCCATACCATACCCGGTGGGAGCGCGTACCCGTGGGTGCTTTTTCATCGATGTTCACCAAAGGCGCGGTACCATATCGTTTTGCCAGTTGTGTCGGTTTTGATAGAGTCTCTCTGCGACCGCATCGGCAATCAGCATTTTATGGCAGCTTCGAGCCACATTACTGTAAAAGTTTTCTTGATTCGTTCAGATGTGTTTTTGATCTGTTTCCCTTCTTTTTTTTGTTGTTGCTGCTTGCTATGCCTCCATCGCTGTGGAAGTAATGCGATACACCTTTCGTGAGATGCAATTAAATGATGTGCTCGTTACTTGTGAGGAATTTGTTTGCAATGGGGAAGGACTGAATACATTCAATAAAGATACTCAGCCTGCTTTAGAAATGCTACGATTGCAGTTAAGAGGATTTGTAACGTTAAATAAATGTTTAGCAAGTAATATTGGCAGAACACAAATATTATTTTTGCTCCTCGTTAGATTCGATTACTATTGTATAGGCTTGTCGCTATAAGCTGGTATGCATTTGAGGGAAAACCCATCGCTTCTTCTACACGCAGGCTCACACCAGCTTTAGCGTAATTGCTTTGCTGTGCAGAAGCGTACAAGAAATGGTTCCATCTGATGGTAAAATATGCCATTGCTTCGAAACACAATGCCCAAAACGTAAACTAACAATTGCAATTCTTATCTGATCCGAGATTTTGTACCGAAGACGTAACGACACACCAGGCCACTTCCATTAACGATGGCCATCCGTGCCGCCTAACGCTAGCAGATATTGGTTGGCGCGCTGAAGGGAATCACTGCCGGAACGAAAGTATTTGCATACAATCAACAATTTATGACGAAAATGGATTTCAATAATGCGAAATACATTGCAATTGACCCCCGGGGCGGGCGTTTCTGTATGGAAAGGAACTCAGGCTTTTATTTCGATTCCCCCGAGAAGTCCCGCAAGTGAGTTAGTGCTGGTGCTGCTGCTGCTGCTACTACTACTGCTGCCACTGCTGCTACTGTAGCACGGTGTAAGCTCCGAGCAGTGCCAGTGGGTGAGTAAAAAGGATTAAAGGATCAGCTTCAGGCTTGCGTCGGAAGCTAGCGAAACTGGGAGACATTTGGAATATCCGCTCAAGGCGGTCATTCGTGTATTTTTCATCTCCCAGACTGTGTTAGTTTCATGAGGTTCAGTGGGAAATTGTGTATCAATAAAACGTTATCGTTGGATTTCGTTGCAATTCTTTGCTGTTCTTGCTGTCATCGTTCTTTCGTAGGCAGGGTTCAATTCAATTGATTCGATTGGTTTAAGAGAGGAAAGTATTTTTAAATTTTCTTCCTTATTCTAGCATATGCATCGCATCCAAGCGAACTAAAGTTGTTTGATTTATACCATCATTCATTTATGGTGCGGATGCATTGTTTAGCATCTTTAAATAACTTTAAACAATTCTTATAATAATACTCACTGGTACCTCACCGACATGAGAACACGTCGCAGAACAAATAATCCGAGCTATCCATTCCATAATTTGACGTCCTGGATGAGAATGGAAGTTGATTGGCTGTCAACTTGTCCAGCATGTTACTTTATCGACTCCGAACAATTCATAATGTTCATTCTACCAGTGTAATAGATCTGACACCTTCCAGGAACACATCATTTAAAATTGTCAAAAATGGATCTGGTATAGTTTGACATACACATGACACGTTCAAGACCCCGCCCCAAGACATGGTTGAATCCATTCGAACCGGGACTGAGCAGATGGTGCGAATGATAGATGAAAAATTGAGTGATAGGTCGTACATTTCTAAGGAAGCGTGGAAAAGGCTTAATACATCTTTTTTTCAAAACACTGAAAATGTCAATCATTATCCGAAAAAAAAAAACATTGATATTAACTTGGATATGAGGAAAAGGTGCAGAAGATATGGAGTAGACCGGTGTAACGTTATGTTTATTTGAAACTAAAATAAAGTCTACATTTTTACCATCGTTCTACTGCTTTATTATTAGAAAATAAATTTGAAAACATTGGCATTGTATCAAAAATAGTAGTTTATTTTTATATAGGAATTATCCATTTATCTTATACGAAAGATTCTGTTAATAGGTTATACATTTACTATAATTTTGATATTAATTGCTGAAAACGTTGTCCATGACATCATAAATCATGCTGTGGAATATGTTAACACACTATTTTTAGACATTTGCTATTTGCATATTGCATAATATTTTTTTTTGCGCATTAATATGGCAGAATTCATAATGAATTTGGTTCACTAAGCATATTTTTTGCAGCAAGACAACTGGTAAATGTGTAAAGAAGTGTTTGTCTAAATGAAGTAAAACGTCAAGGCCAACAACATTCGACGACTGGTGTGAACAGATTTGTGATAACTGATGAGCTAGTGAAATCATCCAAAACTATCACTAGATAACGGTTCCAAAAAATGACTAATAAGATAGAGCCAACCATTGTGCAAAAACAAACGGTGCAGCTTCACAAAGTGGTTCTGCGTCATGTCATGGCTAGCTCTTATGGGGTCAAACTAGTGATAAAATTTGTAGAAACAGTAATAGGAGAGATTAGCCACATGTTCCGTTCACCTGATCAGCAGTTTCAATAACTGACTAAGGCAATTTGTTGATTCGGTTTGCTGGACATGACAGGAAGGCGGCAAAGATCCCTGAAAAACGATAGGTACTGCAACTAGTGACTCAATATTTCAAGAAAAAGTACTTTAATTAAAATTAATCCTATAAAAAACCAATTTTTATGCAATTTTGGTTTTTAATAAAAGCAGGTTAAAGAAGTAGCCAATGACGAAACATAAACACCTGAAAAACGATAGGTACTGCAACTAGTGACTCAATATTTCAAGAAAAAGTACTTTAATTAAAATTAATCCTATAAAAAACCAATTTTTATGCAATTTTGGATTTTTATAAAAGCAGGTTAAAGAAGTAGCCAATGACGAAACATAAACACCTTACTTTGCAGTGAATTTTAGCTACCATTTTTCTGGGCCATAGGACATTCGCACGGTAATTGCCGACATTAGTAATTTATAAATATTCCATAAAACGCATTATTAGTAGTACGCATTGGAAGTGCTGCTCGATAATCAAAAATGTCTTAATGAGAAATTGACTAATAATCGGGCTCGATCATGATCGCTTCAGAAGGCTTCTTCAACAAACCTAGAAAGCTATATAGCAGTAACGCTGGATTTATATTTCGAGGCAAAGAAAAATAGCGCAAAAAGCTGTTTTAATAAGAAAATGACATGTGTCCGATAATTTAGAATTTTATTGAAAAGTTGTAGAATCTAGGAACTTCAATATAAAGCACCATTTTAAATTTTGGGAATGAAGTACTTCACTTAGGGAAACTTCACAAATCACAACTAACATAGCATAATAACATTGATGTTTACTATTTTTTGGAATATTTTCAGCAACTTACTTTGAGGACAACTTTTAATACCTTTACGAAAAGTAGAATTGTCAACACCATTATGCTTACATTTCTCGTTGTACAAACAGAAAGTTTGCTTTTATTTTTAAACTATATTTATATGCTTGAATATATACCTGAATGCTTTATATATATGCGATAGAACTACCTGAAAATAACCTCAAAATTCTTGTTATACCTTGCAGCGTAACTATAACAAATGATTTGCTTACCAACCATGATATGTGTGATGATTGTCAAAGAAAAGCAACATCCGCTCTGAGCATCATGAGGGATACACCGTAGCAGTACTAAACGGATGTGATTCTTTCATGCGTACGTGTCTGTGTGTCTGCTTGTGTGTTTTGCAAAGAACGGAAATGACGCCTTGATCGGGTGCCGGGCTATCTGTCGTACGATCCCAGCGCCAGGATCAAAGTAGCTTACACACGGATGTATTTTGTCCCTCAAACCCAAGTTCATCAACAGAAACCTATACACTTCGACAGATTCGTTAGCTTCCGTTAGCCGGCCCCAAGAGATGATGCTGCACAGCCAAAAGACGTGGCAAGGTTTGAAAGCTTCCTGAAGCTCTAATTAAACATCTCGATGCTCTTTTGACCATCAGCCATCAACGATGACGCTGGACCACCACATTAACAGTCCGATTGGACATTTGATCTCCGGATGGATCCCATGAGATGGTTAAGCGAGAACTCAATTAAAATGACCGTCCTTCTTATGGCACATTCAGTAGCCGGTACCGGATGCTTCTAGGCGGCTCGTATCCAAGCACTCTAACATTCGTCCGACCGCTAGAAATGAAGCTGAAACGAATCACCGGAAATGCATTCGATGAAATCGATTCTCGTTCTGTGTTAAACGTTTTGCCAATTTGAAATAAGTTTTTCACTGCAGCTCGTATGTAAACCGGAAGGAAGCGAATGGAATACATTTAATTCAGCTGATGGGGAAGATCAAAGCTTTCCCTTACTCTTCCGTTTGGATGANAAAAAAAAAACGAACTATTTTGTGATAAACATTTTAATGTGCATATTTTATCTCGTGAACGTCCATCGTGTTTGTTAAACGAAAATTCCGCGGCCACCGACCAAAAAGCGAAAGATGAGCACCAACGATAACGGTGCATCTGATGCGAGCGAAAACGATGCGCGGAGATCATCATTGACGCGCACCGGCCCCTTTGGTCCATCTCATCTTTTCGTTCCTCCGACGCAAGGCCCACCGCCGCCATCGCAGTATAGCGGAGCGTCATCGTTTCAGCAGCCGGGATCGTCAACCCAAAACCCGGAAAGTGCAGTGTTGTATCAGATGTTGCAGTTAATGCAACAACAGATGTCCCAGCAGCAGCAAATGATGTCGCAGATGATGCAAATACGGCCGACGCAGTGTAATCCGGAATCCTTGCATCAACAGCAGCCTTTTACCCCGCAACAGCCCGAGCTTATTATGGAATCCTTGGCGCGTAGTTTGACGGAGTTTCGGTACGAGGTTGAATCCAGCGCAACGTTTGAAACGTGGTATGCACGTCACGAGGATTTATTCAAACAGGACGCCTCCCGACTCGACGATGCGGCTAAGGTTCGGCTGTTACTCCGGAAGCTGGGCACAGTGGAGCATTTACGATACTCTAACTACATATTGCCTCGTTGTCCGCGAGATGTATCGTTCGAGGAGACCGTAGATATTTTAAAATCACTTTTCGGCAGCGAGGAATCAACCGTGAGCAAGCGATACAATTGTATGCAATTGACTAAAACGCGCTCAGAAGACATCCTTGCATTCATCTGTCGCGTGAACCGTTCATGTGTTGATTTTAATTTTTCAGCGATGACCGAGCATCAATTTAAATGCCTGATATTGGTGTGTGGGTTGAAAGACGAAGCTGATGCCGAAATCCGAACAAGACTGCTCGCACGTGTCGAGGAGCGAAATGACGTCACGCTAGATGATTTGGCAGCCGTATGCCGCCGCCTAAAGCATGTAAAAGGGGATAGCGTGATGATCGGTACGAAAACAAACGAACAGGTCCTAGCAGTACACAAAGGTAGCATGAAAACGAAGCCAAGTGCGTTGCCTCGAACTGACCGAACCGCTACGCACCAACACAAACCTTCGCAATACAAGCCAAATGAATCAACGTCATCTGCTAAGCCAACAAGGCCCTGTTGGTTATGCGGTGAACCACACTGGGTGAGAGAGTGCTCATACGGCTCTCACAAATGTGAAGATTGTGGAAAATGTGGGCATCGCGAAGGTTACTGCAATACTTCAAGACGCAGAAAAAGGTTCGGTAATTTTAAAAAGCGCACTTCGGTAGCTACACGTTTTGTGACGGTTAATGTTTGCAAGGTCAACCAACGGCGAAAATTCATCGGCATAAGGATTTGCGGAAAGGATGTGCGTTTGCAGCTAGATACGGCATCCGATATCACCGTTATAAGTCGCCCGTTATGGCAACTTTTAGGTCAGCCTTCATTACCTCCAGCGAGTGTTTCCGCAAAAACAGCGTCCGGTGATGCGCTTCAGCTGGATGGGGAATTTGAAACAGAAATCATGGTTGCAGGGAAAAGCTTGAATGCTACCGTTCGGGTGACACCAGCCGATCTCAAGCTTTTTGGCGCTGATATGATCGAACTTTTCGATCTCGGTTCTATCCCTATGGATGTTTTTTGCAACATGCTAGGATCCAGTCCTTTCGTAAAGGATCTTGAAGCAAAATTCCCAGCGGTTTTCAAAGGTGCAGGGCGCTGCACCAAGACACGAGTTAAACTGCAGCTGAAGGAAGGCGTTCGTCCGGTATTTTGCAATAAACGACCAGTCGCGTATGCAATGATTGGTACGGTCAACGAGGAACTAGATAGGCTGGAGAAAATGAATGTCATCACCCCTGTTGATCATGCGGAATGGGCAGCACCTATCGTGGTTGTCCGGAAGGCCAATGGAAAAATTCGAATCTGCGGAGATTATTCGACAGGTTTGAATTCCGCGCTCCAATCGCATGAGTATCCACTCCCATTGCCCGATGACATTTTCGCTAAGTTGGCGCAATGTAAATGGTTTAGCAAAATAGACCTTTCCGATGCATTCCTGCAGGTCGAGATCGACGAACAGTATCGACCTTTGTTAACCATAAACACGCATCGTGGGTTGTATTACTACAACCGCCTTCCTCCCGGCATCAAAGTAGCCCCAGCCGCGTTCCAGCAGATAATGAACGCGATGCTTTCAGGACTTCAAGGAACCTCGGGCTACATGGACGACGTCGTGGTCGGAGGCAAAACGGAAGAAGAACACGATGACAATTTGGACAAACTATTCCGCCGCCTTCAGGAGTATGGGTTTACCGTCCGAGCTGATAAATGCTCA
This sequence comes from Anopheles longipalpis, assembly GCA_016170015.1. Lineage (NCBI taxonomy): Eukaryota > Metazoa > Arthropoda > Insecta > Diptera > Culicidae > Anopheles > Anopheles longipalpis. The sequence continues at coordinate 43,201,102 of CM028106.1, forward strand.
TTAAAGATGAAGGAAATAAATTACCTCGGACACGTAATTGATCGTAATGGTCTTAGGCCAAACCCTGCTAAAATAGAGGCTATAACCAATCTTCCTCCTCCCACCGATATAAGCGGCGTGCGATCCTTCTTGGGTGCTATAAACTATTATGGCAAGTTTGTCCCTAAAATGCGAGAACTAAGATATCCGCTGGATAACTTGTTAAAAGACGGAAACAAGTTCGATTGGAATCAGCAGTGCGAAAAGGCTTTCCAAGCGTTTAAGAGAATTTTGTCATCGGATCTTCTTCTCACGCATTATGTTCCTAATGCAGCCGACGCTTCATCGATCGGATTGGGTGCCACCATTTCGCACAGATTTCCGGATGGCACAACTAAAGTCGTACAGCATGCTTCACGAGCGCTAACCAAAGCCGAAGAAAAATACAGTCAGATAGATCGAGAAGGGTTAGCCATCATCTTTGCCGTAACGAAGTTCCACAAGATGCTGTACGGTCGACCGTTTCGCCTTCAAACCGATCACCGACCGCTGCTACGAATTTTCGGTTCCAAGAAAGGCATTCCAGTGTACACCGCAAATCGGCTGCAACGCTTCGCGCTGACGTTGCAGTTGTACGATTTCACCATCGAATATGTACCCACCGGCGATTTTGGGAATGCTGACATACTGTCCAGGCTGATCAGGAATCATGCAAAGCCCGAACCCGAATATGTCATAGCCAGCCTCGAATTGGAAAATGATGTAAGATCTGTTGTGGTGAATGCTATTTACTCATTTCCTCTTAATTTCAGAGATGTCGAGCAACACACACAGACTGATCCCTTACTGCGCAAGGTACAAAAATATATTCGTGAAGGCTGGCCGCGCAATGAGTCATACGGAACAGACCTATCGGGTTTCTACAACAGAAAAGAAGCTTTGTCTAGTGTAGGAGGCTGTATTCTTTTTAGGGAGAGAGTGGTCATCCCTGAGAAGCTACGCTTGCGATGTCTAAACCAACTCCACCAAGGGCATCCAGGAATCCAGCGTATGAAATCGTTAGCACGCAGCTATATATATTGGCCTGCGTTGGATAGCGATATAGCAGACCGCGTAGCCACCTGCTCGTCCTGTATGGCAGCTGCTAAATCACCTCCCCTCGTCGAGTCACAGCCATGGCCGAAACCGTCAAAAGCATGGGAGCGTGTACATATCGCCTACGCCGGGCCACTGGACGGTTACTATTTTCTAATCGTTGTTGATGCATTCTCTAAGTGGCCAGAAATCGTGAAGACGTCATCTACTACCGCAACTGCTACCATTTCGATCCTGAGAAACATTTTCGCACGTTTCGGTATGCCGCACAAGTTAATCAGCGATAATGGGACGCAATTCACTAGCGAAGCGTTTAGTGATTTTGCATACACAGCGGCATAGAGCATGTTACTACGGCCCCATTTCATCCACAGTCGAACGGGCAAGCAGAGAGATTCGTGGATACCTTTAAGCGTGCCCTACGGACTTATTAGAAGAGAATTTAGAAGAGAAATTAGAACAGATACGATTTCTCTTGACGAAGCACAGGAAATCTTTCTTCTATCATATCGATCGACACCGCATCCTGGCCTTGACGGGCGTACGCCGGCCGACATACTGCTTGGTCGAAACATCAGAACAACTTTAGAGTTGCTAAGACCGCCGTCATCGTCAGACGTGAAAGAGCCATACTACGGAAGAAAATTTACACGCGGTGATCCTGTTTTCGCCAAAATGTTCTGCCGGAATCGATGGAAGTGGATTGCCGGTAAGATTGCTAGAAGAATCGGCAACGTTATGTACGAGATCGAGAGTGAAAACGGGCAAATGCATAGACGGCACATTAACCAGCTTCGCAAACGTTTAATTAGTGGCCAACGTCTCGATACCTATTCGGCTGATAACCATCTACCGTTGGACTTCCTAGTAGGCAGTTCACACGACGTAAATTCCTCTCCTGATCATCAACGGGCATCGCCTGACGAGGTGCCTTCGGCAGAACCGCTGATATCGTCGCAGCCTCACTCCATTGTCAGTCCGGAGCCAACCTCATCCCGGACCATCCGTGATCGACCGCCGATTCATTCACCACGCCGATCTTCTAGGCTTAGAAGATTCCCGCGTAGGTTCGACGCGTATCGGCTTTATTAAAGAGGGGGAGATGTTGTGATCCAGCCTGGCCGAGCCTCATTATACCAGTTGCTCGCCGTTGACAGCTAAGCTGTCAACGTGTCGATGTAGTCGTGCAAGGAGGGCTCGGCAGGTCAANTCACTCACAGAGCAGGATCCTGCTTGTCACCGTGTGTCCTTGCAATGTTGTTTTAGCACTTGGCCAAAAATTTTGGGAGCAAAGAAGCTGCAAACTTCTCACCATAGTTTCCCGATTCTGCTACAGCTTAACTCGGCTCTTGCTTCAATCTTTTCTCAATTGAGTTTCGCTTACACAAGCACTCAAGAGCCAGTTGCATTTGTTGTGAGTACCTGACATCCTTGCAGCATCCGTTGGAATAATAGCGAATTTTGATGACCTTCCTCAATCGTTGAGTAGCGGAGTGAGCAAAACAGAGCTTTAATGCACAACCTGTTCTAAGAAAGCTTTTTTTGGTGCAGGTTTGAACGCCGATCAACACATTCAAGAGATTCATGTTGAAATAGTTTTATATGGCAAACCGATTTTTACCAAACCGAGTTTTATAATATTTTAGATCCATTTAAGAAGTAGCAGCAAAACGCAATTGTTAGAGAGTAAGCATACAACAGAAAAACCCTTCACACTGTAAGAGATCTTCTCAAAATCTGGTTACCTAAAATGTAAAACAGTTAAATCATATGTTTTATAATTAATTGTAAATAGTTGAATAAACAAAGTGCTAAAGCTGTGATCATGTAATATAAATAAAAAATTAATATAACAAATTTATGTTAACCGTATAAAAAAACATTAGGATTAGGTTGCAAATTGGCATGTCTCTGGTGCACCGTAAATGATTATTTAATCCTGATTTGTCGGTTTTTTGTATTCATCATAAAAAGTTAAAAAAAAGTTAGATTGCACATGTGAAAATTTATGCGGAATGTATTGCGAAATGAAATGTTAAGTGAAATTACTTTAAAAAAAAAAACTAACACTCGTTCACTGAGTGTTGATTGAGCAACAATCAATCAATTGACAGAACAAACAAATAAAATATGTGGACAATGTGTACTCATAATGCTAAAATATCTACCATCCCGGGTAACTTAAATGGTAACTATTGTGCAAAAAATATATTTCCTTTCAGTGAACCCCGTAGTATGTTGTAATTGTAGATAGTAACCAACAGCATAATTGTATTGTGCAAATTCAATTGTAATCATAAAAGCGTAAACAACACAAATGGAATGTTAGTAAACGAATAGTTACCAATTTTTTTTAAATCAAAATACGCTTTCTTTGCTGAAAATTAGCAATCTCAAAAGTAAGTCTTTCTTTTTCATTACGAACAGCTTAGTCGTATTGATCTGGAGATAAATATTATCACTTACCAATAAATAAATTAACCAGGAAGGAAATTGTGAAAAATGGAGGCGCATGGTGTTTTACCGTTGAACCTATTCTTATAAACTTGTTCATATAACCTGTTTGATGAGACATGTTTAATGCTTTGTTTACTGATGAAATCAAGCTCTTTGATGGTTTAAAACACAACTGGTTCTAATAATGAACTTGCAAAGAACGTGGACTGTTAGCTTACAAATTAGTTCTTTTCTTTTACCATCGCCATTTTTCAATATAGTACACACATAAAAGCTAGATTCCTATGATATCATTGACTTTCATTGAATATTCATTGAATGTTGGTATTGTACATTAGAATAATAAAAATGTTCAGTAAAATTTCATATTTTTCTATATGCAGCAGAAAAATCAGTTCAACACTTTTCATGCTCATGATTTATTAATTACAATGGAGGCGCATGGTGTTTTATAACCATTTACTGTTTTCGGTGAAATGTCGATTATCGGATAAAAGTATCGAGCTATGTATGTGGCTAGCGGAGGCGAGAATTAAGCTTTTATTGAGGCCTTACTGTTTACAGATGTGTTTTTGTGAGTGTTGAAGTCTTCATCGGAAAATTAAATCATCAGAACTGCAGTACAGTATCATGTTGCAATCTCACTCGAATTAACGGTTCAGTGTGTGTATACGCGCGTACACTCCCACTCGATTGTGAAAGAGTTGAATAAATCTCTTTAATAAGCTTATCACTAGTTAATCAATGTTAACCCGTGCTCGTAAGTGTATGGAATTAAATTAATCAATTTTAATTGTTGCATGTATAATACTAGTTTCAAAGTGCAAAGGTAAACATATTTGATTTGAATTTGAAGGAAAAATCTAGAGTGTTGATAAATTTAATCAGTGATCAGAGTGACTGTTTTACGTTTAACACTAAAATACTATATTCTAGATGCAAAACTTAATCATTATTTGGTTTATTTCGAACAGTTTTCTTAAAGATATTAATGTGTATCGAAAACTTTCGTGTTCGAGTACAATTTTATTTGGAGCTTCAATTTCATTATTACATGCCTATTGTATTTTCCATTAAAACAAACCTGCAGGTTTATTCATAGGAATGTTTAAAGCTTCTTTCTACGTTTACTCTTTGATAATTGTTATCTGCAGTAGCTTAACTGTGTGATGGCATGCTTGACGAATGTATGCTCCACCAATTTCGAGCTCTTTGGAATGAGCATTCCGTGACCGGATGCCTTCCACTATGTTGTCGTGACAACGTATTGGGGACACAAACAACGTTTCCGATGCCAAATTATTACACGTGGGTAATTGCAATCACCATAAATAAGCTTTTATCCAGCGTCCTGACATCGGCCAATCGATACGAAGCATTTCACTTTCGAGCAGGGGACGAAAATATTCTTGCACTTTCTCGAACAGCGCGTTTTGCTACGGGGCCGGCCAATGTGCCCCAAAACGCTACATCTCGACAAGCGGGGCCGCCCTGGGAGAGAAAGCATAACTGTGTCGATGGTAAATGTGTGCAAATATTTGCATGCATTTGGGACAAAATGACGTCGAATGTTATGGTTGGAAGCTTAAGGCTAAAAGCCAGACGAGCGGTTGCCAAATAACGACTTATCTTATCGCACACAATACACGGCGTTGGTAAGAACTCGGATGGGTTGCAGGATTACTGGAAGAGGACAAATGGGTTCGATGGATGCCTGGTTTGATTTAGAGTGGTATGTATCGAACATTTGGCACGAGTCGATGTTATGAAAGTGATAATGTGTGCTTTGCAAGCATGGACCGGGAAAACTGACGCAGGATGGCGGTTTTATGGAGAACACACTCGAGCTAAAGGCCCTTTTACGTTTATGTTGCAACTGCTTGCTGTCATCATTAGAAAAGGAATGGAAGGAAAGTTTTAGTGTACAAGCGAAAAGAAGAAAAAAAAACAGAAATCAATAATGTATTAAGTTTCGAATTTTGTCAAACACATTGCTGTGTGTGCGAATAAAAGCGCAACGAAACATTACGACAAGAGCGTGGTATTTTGTTCCGACATTAAACATAAAAACGTTTCGTTTTTTGTAATGCACTACGGAAAAGATAACAAGCACAAGAACGCAAGCAAACTACAGGAAGCTTTACACACGTCCATAGATGTAAAAACGATTAACGTTCTGTCTACATCGTTCAGCGTGTTCGACTTAAATGTTGCTTGTCGTTTTCAGTACCGCCAGCTTTCTTTCTTGCTTCTTCGTTTTGTGGTCTTACACAAAGTCTCCATACCATACCCGGTGGGAGCGCGTACCCGTGGGTGCTTTTTCATCGATGTTCACCAAAGGCGCGGTACCATATCGTTTTGCCAGTTGTGTCGGTTTTGATAGAGTCTCTCTGCGACCGCATCGGCAATCAGCATTTTATGGCAGCTTCGAGCCACATTACTGTAAAAGTTTTCTTGATTCGTTCAGATGTGTTTTTGATCTGTTTCCCTTCTTTTTTTGTTGTTGCTGCTTGCTATGCCTCCATCGCTGTGGAAGTAATGCGATACACCTTTCCTGAGATGCAATTAAATGATGTGCTCGTTACTTGTGAGGAATTTGTTTGCAATGGGGAAGGACTGAATACATTCAACAAAGATACTCAGCCTGCTTTAGAAATGCTACGATTGCAGTTAAGAGGATTTGTAACGTTAAATAAATGTTTAGCAAGTAATATTGGCAGAACACAAATATCATTTTTGCTCCTCGTTAGATTCGATTACTATTGTATAGGCTTGTCGCTATAAGCTGGTATGCGTTTGAGGGAAAACCCATCGCTTCTTCTACACGCAGACTCGCATCAGCTTTAGCGTAATTGCTTTGCTGTGCAGAAGCGTACAAGAAATGGTTCCATCTGATGGTAAAATATGCCATTGCTTCGAAACACAATGCCCAAAACGTAAACTAACAATTGCAATTCTTATCTGATCCGAGATTTTGTACCGAAGACGCAACGACACACCAGGCCACTTCCATTAACGATGGCCATCCGTGCCGCCTAACGCTAGCAGATATTGGTTGGCGCGCTGAAGGGAATCACTGCCGGAACGAAAGTATTTGCATACAATCAACAATTTATGACGAAAATGGATTTCAATAATGCGAAATACATTGCAATTGACCCCCGGGGCGGGCGCTTCTGTATGGAAAGGAACTCAGGCTTTTATTTCGATTCCCCCGAGAAGTCCCGCAAGTGAGTTAGTGCTGGTGCTGCTGCTGCTGCTACTACTACTGCTACCGCTGCTGCTACTATAGCACGGTGTAAGCTCCGAGCAGTGCCAGTGGGTGAGTAAAAAGGATTAAAGGATCAGCTTCAGGCTTGCGTCGGAAGCTAGCGAAACTGGGAGACATTTGGAATATCCGCTCAAGGCGGTCATTCGTGTATTTTTCATCTCCCAGACTGTGTTAGTTTCATGAGGTTCGGTGGGAAATTGTGTATCAATAAAACGTTATCGTTGGATTTCGTTGCAATTCGTTGCTGTTCTTGCTGTCATCGTTCTTTCGTAGGCAGGGTTCAATTCAATTGATTCGATTGGTTTAAGAGAGGAAAGTATTTTTAAATTTGCTTCCTTATTCTAGCATATGCATCGCATCCACGCGAACTAAAGTTGTTTTGATTTATACCATCATTCATTTAAGGTGCGGATGAATTGTTTAGCATCTTTAAATAACTTTAAACAATTCTTTTAATAATACTCATTGGTACCTCACCGACATGAGAACACGTTGCAGAACAAATAATCCGAGCTATCCATTCCATAATTTGACGTCCTGGATGAGAATGGAAGTTGATTGGCTGTCAACTTGTCCAGCATGTTACTTTATCGACTCCGAACAATTCATAATGTTCATTCTACCAGTGTAATAGATCTGACACCTTCCAGGAACACATCATTTAAAATTGTCAAAAATGGATCTGGTATAGTTTGATATACACATGACACGTTCAAGACCCCGCCCCAAGACATGGTTGAATCCATTCGAACCGGGACTGAGCAGATGGTGCGAATGATAGATGAAAAATTGAGTGATAGGTCGTACATTTCTAAGGAAGCGTGGAAAAGGCTTAATACATCTTTTTTTCAAAACACTGAAAATGTCAATCATTATCCGAAAAAAAACATTGATATTAACTTGGATATGAGGAAAAGGTGCAGAAGATATGGAGAAGACCGGTGTAACGTTATGTTTATTTGAAACTAAAATAAAGTCTACATTTTTACTATCGTTCTACTGTTTTATTATTAGAAAATAAATTTGAAAACATTGGCATTGTATCAAAAATAGTAGTTTATTTTTATATAGGAACTATTAATTTATCTTGTACGAAAGATTCTGTTAATAGGTTATACATTTACTATAATTTTGATATTAATTGCTGAAAACGTTGTCCATGACATCATAAATCATGCTGTGGAATATGTTAACACACTATTTTTAGACATTTGCTATTTGCATATTGCATAATATATTTTTTTTGCGCATTAATATGGCAGAATTCATAATGAATTTGGTTCGCTAAGCAAATTTTTTGCAGCAAGACAACTGGTAAATGTGTAAAGAAGTGTTTGTCTAAATGAAGTAAAACGTCAAGGCCAACAACATTCGAAGACTGGTGTGAACAGATTTGTGCTAACTGATGAGCTAGTGAAATCATCCAAAACTATCACTAGATAACGGTTCCAAAAAATGACTAATAAGATAGAGCCAACCATTGGGCAAAAACAAACGGTGCAGCTTCACAAAGTGGTTCTGTCTCATGTCATGGCTAGCACTTATGGGATCAAACTAGTGATAAAATTTGTAGAAACAGTAATAGGAGAGATTAGCCACATGTTCCGTTCACCTGATCAGCAGTTTCAATAACTGACTAAGGCAATTTGTTGATTCGGTTTGCGGGACATGACAGGAAGGCGGCAAAGAACCCCGAAAAACGATAGGTACTGCAACTAGTGACTCAATATTTCAAGAAAAAGTACTTTAATTAAAATTAATCCTATAAAAAACCAATTTTTATGCAATTTTGGATTTTTATAAAAGCAGGTTAAAGAAGTAGCCAATGACGAAACATAAACACCTTACTTTGCAGTGAATTTTAGCTACCATTTTTCTGGGCCATAGAACATTCGCACGGTAATTGGCGACATTAGTAATATATAAATATTCCATAAAACGCATTATTAGTAGTACGCATTGGAAGTGCTGCTCGTTAATCAAAAATTTCTCAATGAGAAATTGACTAATAATCGGGCTCGATCATGATCGCTTCAGAAGGCTTCTTCAACAAACCTAGAAAGCTATATAGCAGTAACGCTGGATTTATATTTCGAGGCAAAGAACAATAGCGCAAAAAGCTGTTTTCATAAGAAAATGACATGTGTCCGATAATTTAGAATTTTATTGAAAAGTTGTAGAATCTAGGAACTTCAATATTAAGCACCATTTTAAATTTTGGGAATGAAGTACTTCACTTAGGGAAACTTCAGAAATCACAACTAACATAGCATAATAACATTGATGTTTACTATTTTTTGGAATATTTTCAGCAACTTACTTTGGGGACAACTTTCAATACCTTTACGAAAAGTAGAGTTATCAACACCATTATGCTTACATTTCTCGTTGTACAAACAGAAAGTTTGCTTTTATTTTTATTTTTTATTTTTAAACTATTAAATTTATTTTATTTTTAAACTATAAATATATATGTGCTTGAACTACCTGAATGCTTTATATATGCGATAGAACTACCTGAAAATAACCTCAAAATTCTTCTTATACCTAGAAGCGCAACTATAACAAATGATTTGCTTACCAGCCATGATATGTGTGATGATTGTCAAAGAAAAGCAACATCCGCTCTGAGCATCATGAGGGATACACCGTAGCAGTACTAAACGGTTGTGATTCTTTCATGCGTACGTGTCTGTGTGTTCTGCTTGTGTGTTTTGCAAAGAACGGAAATGACGCCTTGATCGGGTGCCGGGCTATCTGTCGTACGATCCCAGGGCCAGGATCAAAGTAGCTTACACACGGATGTATTTTGTCCCTCAAACCCAAGTTCATCAACAGAAACCTATACACTTCGACAGATTCGTTAGCTTCCGTTAGCCGGCCCCAAGAGATGATGCTGCACAGCCAAAAGACGTGGCAAGGTTTGAAAGCTTCCTGAAGCTCTAATTAAACATCTCGATGCTCTTTTGACCATCAGCCATCAACGATGACGCTGGACCACCACATTAACAGTCCGATTGGACATTTGATCTCCGGATGGATCCCATGAGATGGTTAAGCGAGAACTCAATTAAAATGACCGTCCTTCTTATGGCACATTCAGTAGCCGGTACCGGATGCTTCTAGGCGGCTCGTATCCAAGCACTCTAACATTCGTCCGACCGCTAGAAATGAAGCTGAAACGAATCACCGGAAATGCATTCGATGAAATCGATTCTCGTTCTGTGTTAAACGTTTTGCCAATTTGAAATAAGTTTTTCACTGCAGCTCGTATGTAAACCGGAAGGAAGCGAATGGAATACATTTAATTCAGCTGATGGGGAAGATCAAAGCGTTCCCTTACTCTTCCGTTTGGATGAAAAGGCAATTAGTTTTTCTGTTATTATTCGCTAATAAATTTATCTAATATCCGTTAAGAAACATACGTGTCTTAAACATCCATTTCGAATGATGCAACAAATAATGTTTCATGTTTGGCTTATTGGTGTGCTAAATGAGAATCCATAACGCCAAAACAGGGCTTACGGGACTTCTGCTATTACTGAAGGGAAGGTAACTACTTCCGGGCCAAAACATACCACTTCCGAGCACGTGTGCATATGGTAATAGACTTATGGTGTAAATACTTTTACCGGGAAAATTTGGCTGCACGCGTGGTAACGGTGGCATCCAAGGCTTCCCGTATAATTGCTACAATATCGTGGTGAATTTATTCCGAATTAAATGAGCGCTTTTGTTAGTGGATCCACCAGGGTTACACATCCCATTGGTGAATATCGACGCTCAATTTGGGTTTTTGCCGAGGTTCGAGGCTTGCAATCAGTGCGGTTTGTTTAGGACCTACATACGCGGTATCCTAGGTCGGTACCTTTTGCAGCATACCTGCACGGATGGAAAGCGAACACCACCGACGGATTGTGTAACGATCGGTCGGTGTTGTGTTACATAAATTGTAAACTTTTCGGTTACCCACGTGGTAGCCGCTCGGTAGTCGGCGGTTAGGCGTAGGGCTTACATATCGACGCGATAGAGATAGGCAAACTTTTCGGCTCGAAATATTAGAAACGATTAGAGTAGCTCAGGAAAACGTCCCTATCGTTAGCGTGGAACACGTTTTTCCATCGAATGGTTCGTACGTGCGTACGGTATTGCGAGCTGGAATCCTTTTTATTCCAGGCTAAATCAATCCTACACTACCGGTTGCCATTGCATCAGTCGTAGAAGTGGTGCTGGGAAAAAGGGGGGTTTAGGATGTACGATAGCTGGGGTCTCTGTGTAAGTTTTACCTTGGCAGCAAGCCAACATTACCGACGGTTTTGCGAAGCATTGTTATGCAAATAAACTCTAATGGTACAGCAGCCTAGATGGGCTAGAGAGTAGCGAGTGAGTAAACAGTTAGTTATAACGCGTTCGAAAAGCTTTGCTAGTTTTGTTTAAATATACCTGTAGTAGGGTGTGTTGTAATTTTTAAAACGAAGCCAATAATAGGGATAGATTTTATTTTCCGGCTTAGATAGCCAAATATTGAAATAGGGTAGTTTGCAAACTTTATATAAGTTTATAATTTTTTTAAGTTCGTTTTTTTGTGCTTCCAAACAATTGGAGTGATAAATTATGGCACAAATCCATTCTTAATGTCTTAATTATTTTATTTTATTGGCCGCTGAGAGCATTAATCGATTTTATGACATTCTTTTAGGGCCCACAAATGGCAGTTAAAGTTCCATAATATTAACAGTGCTTCTAAAATCAAAACATGCTATCTGAGCACCAGAAACCACATTGAATCATCACCGATATTCATTACGATCAGCCGAAGCATAAAGCGCACGATGTCCTGCCTAACACGTGCAACATTCCAGCTAGCCTGATGGCAACGATGGTAACAGAACTGACGTCAGGCGTCAGGAATGTGTAATTAGTCTCAAAAAGCACACGAAGGTACGGTTTCCTTGCTGACGCATCGTACAGCGGTCAGACATCCAAGAATATCATTACAACAGCTGCATTCGTGTTTGGCGTGTTGGTTGCATTTGTTTAAAGTTCAATATTTAATGATGAGGTTTTACGCAATACTGGTTCAACTATCAGAAGGCTGATGAGAATTCTAAAGCTTGGGTGAATATTCAAATTTAATAGATGTTTTGTTGTGGTTATATTATTTGTTTATAAATATATTTAGTATATTGCACATAAGTTCAACCACACTCGGTGTACGACATTCATACACTCGGGGCAGATATATTAAAGAATTTCTTTCGTACATTTTTGGCTATGTACTCAACACAATCAGGAATTGTGAAGAAACATTTTATGGTATAATAATTGCAGTACAGTGATTACCCATTGCTCGGTTACAAATTGTAACTCACCAACATTGTGCTTCATCCATTCTTTTGGGCACTTACCACAAAGTACAACTCCATACCTCCAACCTTAATGATCATCATTCCGTAACAAATGGCCAATAGAAGCTGCTTTATAAATCTGAAACAATGCTCAACGATACCTGCAGCAATCATCAAACTGAACGGTCGTATAAAATATGTGCACAAATTAAATCAATATTACTGCGACGATAAAATTTTAAATTGCATTAATATGTACGGCACGGTGTTGGTGCGTGCGGAACTGCCAAACACACAAATGGACTATTTTGCCACCACCGTTCGAAATGACCTTCACCGGTGTGCCATATTTTTCGCGTTTCCCAATTCAAGGCAGTACAATTGGGAAGCCTTTTTTCATTGGCTTTTTTTTGTTGTTCGCAGCCTTTTGCAGCTACCATCTGCTTTACCTCGAGAATATTTTAACCACCGATTTCGTACGATCTCGGTCAGCGCACATGAGTTGGTACACAAAAGTGCATCCGAAATTGGCACCACAGAGTGGAACGTGTGTCTAGCTGTGTATGTGTGTGGTGTTTCCGGAAAAATAAAATACGGAATATGAAAGTGCAACAAAAACCCACAAGTTAAACGATAGTATGAGAGCTACAATATGGTAAGAAGAACTAAAAAAGCGCACACCCATACCAAAGCGATCTCTTCAATTTGGGAGAGCAAAAAAAAAAATCTCACCGATACGGATAAACGTGTTCCGCACGTAACAGAGCAAAAAAACAACATCCGAAACATGTTGCGAAATGTGGCCGTTTTCACTGTAGGCCGTAGGCAGGAAAACGCGAGGCCATAAATTTGCTGCATGAAAAGTGAAGCGATACATTGTGTGTTTCATAAATTAAATTGAAACATAAAATATGCAATGATAGACGAAACGTTCGTAGCGCCTTAGTCCAACCGAGAGTGGCCGGTACGGAACGGAAGCAGACGTTTTGTTAGTTCATTCGCGTTTCAGCCCAAGGTGCCGCAGTGTAACGATTTCGTTTTATTATGTTCCTTCGGCGTTGTCGATTACAGTTTGCATCCTCCTAGTTTTTTTTGTATTATACTATATGTACGTACGTAGCTTTAGCGTTTGTGTTCTAAGGCAAATGAAATACGGGTTTATTTTCCAACGTGAAAGCCTTTTTTAATGAGTTATAGACAAATCAAACACATGGTACCAGTTGTATTGGAAAGCAATAAAATGTATGGAATTGCCAATTAATACGAAAACTAAGGACTTATTTTTTCTATTTTTATTTGTGATGCACTGACTAGTTATGAGCGTTCATTTAATAGATCAAAACAAACAAATTGGAAAGAGATGTTTCATTTCTAAGTAATTCAAGTTTTTTAATAAATTCCATTGCAAACAGTTACAGCCAGGATTTTCTTGCCATTTAATGTTTTATTGATTTTTATTGATATATTTGAAACCCCGCTGAAACTTTAAGCTAACAGATATATCTTCCGAAAATACATTTGGAATACATTTTGTACTTCTTACATACTATTGCCTCAGGGATCAGACACGTAGCAGTTTGAATGTACTTTTGCCCTGAGGTTTTATTCGCCCGCTCAAATATTGTTTGAAGTTTTTGATTGTTTTTCAGTAAATCCATACGTCAAGTGTCATGCGTGTGTGTCATTTATTTTGACATGGATGCCCTTTGACGAATGACGACCCTTACATCCTCGACCTCTGTTACGGAATTTCGGCGAAAAAAAGAAGAGAGCACCTAATCTGTTCGGCATTGGTGTTACTGGCCAAAAAAAAAAAAATCCTAACCTTACAAATATGCTCCGATTCTTTGCCAGATTCTAGCTTCTTTTTGTCCTTGGTCCGTTGTCGTCGCCATCATATTTGTCCTTGCGACCGGTTGTCGTCTTGGTCGCCGTCTGAATGGACGGAGCGCAAATATTGAACAAACGGTTCGCCAAGAGATCTTTACTTCGGTCCAAACATGCGATAGTTCTAACGATGTGCGACGGTATGGGCCACTTGATTCGCTCTTCAAAGCTTCGATCGAAATGGAAAGCACTTAAGCTGATGAAGTGTGCACAAACGGTATAAGCTGATGAAGTGTTGTGGCTTCGAGATTTTCGGGACATTTTCTTATTCCTTGCGTCGATTGACGGGCGGACGAATAAATTGGTGGAGTTTCTTTTGGACGTCGCTTTAATGGGGCGATTGCGACGGCGGCTTTTACAGTAAGCAGCCGGAAGTGAACAAACAGAAACCTCCTAAAATGATGTACAGAATTGGTTGGGCGAATGTGCACGTACAACCAATAAATCATCGGTACACGGCACAAGGAAGGGGAAGTATCAGGGCGTGGCAGTAGCGTGGGCCGAAGAGCCTTCCATGACACCCACAAAATGATCATAATTGGATGGGAGATTAAATGGAATACGGACGAAATTGTCTTTCACGAAGCCTTCCGTCTTGATGCTTTAGCGCTGTTGTACACGAGACGACTGTCCNCCTCATTGAACCAACCAAGGTGTACCTGTTTGAAAGTCAAACATGGTACAGCGCGTAATTTCTACTGACGGAATGTAATCAACGACGACCGTCGTAACTCTTGTGCCGAACGCGCACCGGCGCTAGAGCCGTTACAAAGGCTGCGTTTCTACAACCGGCCCAAGATGCAGTGATTTATGAATTACAATTGTGTACAAAGGGGAACGGGCAGGACCACGAGCAGGACTTCCGTATGCAAATGGGTGTCGTGTTCGTTGGCAGATCTGAAAGACACGTTCCAGAGTAGGTCCTGTGGGCTTTGCAAGGTATGGTTGATGGTGCTGGAGTTCATAGAACAAGCGTAATGGGGTTACTCTTCACCTTTTGCTTGTGCGACCGTAACAAGCTTAGAGCAACGCGAGCAATACGAGAAAGCGGACAAGGATTAGCATAACTACATCCTTTTTAACAACGTTTCCAGAAGTAAGGAACTAATAAAGTGTTTAAATTGTGAATTACATAATTTGGCCGAATAAAACATTCACATACATTTAATTTATTTTTCTACCAAACTTTTAACTATTTTTTGAATGTAAACAATTTTTGACAAATATGCTTTGTATTTGAGAAATGCAAATTTGCATTCCAATCAAAAATCTTCAAAACCAAAAAAATGAAATTAATAAATAAAAATTATTTAATTCTACAGTTGTACCGCAGGGTCTGCCTAGGTAGAAATGCACTGTGAACATTTTACGCTCCTTAGCACAAATTTTGCAAATAACAGCTTATACTGCAGAAGAAATATTTGAACCGTTGTAATCAAAATTATATTATAGAAAAATGAACCAATAAAATCAAAACGTTGGACGTAGGAAATTCGGCAATATACGTTTGATACAGTCAAGAACTGAGCGTTTTCTTCATTGTATTTATTTCATTTATTTTTGTATTTTATTTCATAGAAGAAAGATATTATTTCAATTCAACCAAATAATTTAACTAAAACAATTGTTTTACATGATACTAATATCTTTGCCCGCGTAGGATAAAACGCTTAAAATAACGAAACACACTGTACTGTCTACTATAGCTCTGGTACCTTGAAACTACTATCCTTTTTATGTTTAATTATTTCGAGAAGATCCTAAAACATACCCGTAGAAAAATGATTTATAAGAATTACGCCCGGTTACGACTTTGTTTAAACTGTTATACACTGTGTTTCTTTTGCTGTACACCATCTACACTTCATTCACTAATATTTTCTTCTTAATACATTAAAAAAAATTTGCACTACATTCTTAATTGACCAACTTTGAAGTTATTACTTCTATATCTTTATAAATTGCCACACCGAGTATCAAAAATATTAAAGGATATAATATTCCCTTCGAATATTTGACAAAATAAATAACTTCTTTACTACATATAGACATTTAAGAGTTGACCCTAGCATAAAGGTGTACTTTTATTACTGTAGAAACTCTTTCTAAAATATAATAAATAGTTAAACAAAACAAGAAAATCTAAAGCCAGTGTAATAAGTTTAAAAAAAACCTATTAAATTGTTTTAAAATTAAATTTTACAATCTAACGGTTCTAAAGAGAAAAGGAAAACATTAGTTGTAAAAATCTAAAAGTACGATGTACATGATTCTACCCATACCTTGTACACAAATAATCCTACAGTAGCAAAAAAAAACGATCATTGATACAAAATGCTCGAATAAGTGCATCGGAAAAGTGTTGCTATTTTATTGCATGACATTCTACTCGGTTCGATGGAAACCACTCGGAACTTCATCATGCAAGAGTTTACGATAGGAAATGAAACTTTATCATACTGCTTAGGCAACTACAGCCGAAGTATGAAATAATGTGTACTTCCACCGATTCAGCCTTTCCCAGCATGGACAGCAGCGAAAGCACCTTTTAGCAGTACCTGTAAGCCCGTAAGTCTCACTGGAAAAAGGAAAAAAAAAAACACAATGGGAAGGAAGTAATTTATTCCGCATTTTGTGTGCGCTCGAATGCGCTTTTCTTCTTCCATTTTATAATCAGTGCTTTGTGTGGTCCGTAATGGGATGTCGGGATGTTGCTTTGCTGCAGTCGGGCACAACGGTGCAAACGGTGGGTTGTGATAGGAAACAACATAAAAACATAGCATAAACATTTTGCTACCTGCCGTGTGTTTACTTATGCACGGGAAACCACGCTTCACCTGTCGCCACGCTTTGGAATGGAATTTATTTTCCACGCAAATGAACAACTAGCATCGCCACCAGCAAAGCCAACATGAAAGCGGATTTTAGACGATGGTTTCCAGTTTTCTTTTTCGGTGTGTATGTCCGTGCATTTGGTTTGGTCGTCGATGGTGCGATGGTCATCACAATAAAAGTGTCTTCTATTCTTTCCTTCTTTCATCCGTACACGTTCTTCTTCAGAAGAGGATTTCTTGGGCTTAGTTAGTACTCAAAAGGAAAAGAGGCAAATAAAACAGCTCGTGACTCCCCACACAGCACAAAAGGTTTTCAAAAAGGTCATCTGAATGGTTTCGCAAGCTTACATGGCAGTAAGTGTCGACGGGAGAATTCTTCTTAAATTTATCTATTCTTTCCATCATTCAGCACAACGCCCTCGCGGTCTTTAGGATAATAAGTTAATCTGAGCATTTTCTCGCATACCTTATGGTGTGACAATAAGGACGAAAAGTGTAGTGTGAAAAATCACACTACCTCACGATCGTAGTGTGGCAAGATATCGGGGAACAGTATCGGTTTGTGGTGAAAGTAAATTTAAGCCTCCCTATTGGATGCCATATGCGGTTTTCCTTGTCGGTGGTTGATTTATGGCGAGGGTATGGCGTAGCGTGCAATGAACATAAAACTGGCGGGAGATTCGAACCATAAAATGGAAAACCATGTAGCGCAAGAACCACCGTGGAGTGTTGTAATGATGCACGACGGTGTCACGCGCCATAGGGTTTCGCCGGGAGCGAAGTGAAAAATTATACTTAAACACGTATTAGCTAATAATAGTGGTTGCATCCTGTAGAGTTTGAAAATAAATTAGTGTACCCAGCGAACTATAAGTAAATCATGGGAAATTAATTTATGATTATTGACAGCGACTTGAAAACATTCCGGAGTAATGTCATAATAAATTATTTAGATTTTCACCGAAAAGTGTTCATTCTTTAAAGCGATGAAAATTTGAAACAAAGAATATTTTCGTGTAAAATTTATAATTTATCATACTCAATATGTATACATCATGTGTAAATTATAATCTCTATCAAAAATACATTGATTTTTTGCTAGCAAAATAAGAGTGCTTCTCTACACGATATCACATCAAAGAATTATTTAATGTATCGATCATTACAACGATTAGGAACGGTGCCAACACTAAGTTGCCTCACACGTCTTCAGTGCTGTTCACCATTCCCTATTATTTTACTGTTTGTTTTATTCTACTATGAACGATAGTAATCAATGAAGTGGTTCATGTGAATACCGAATGGTTCCATCATCGTCTATTTCAACATAATCTACACATCCATCATTTCTTCCCAAAGAGTACATCAAAGCTCCTTTGAAGCTATGGATAAATTGCACTGATCTAGAGGTTTCGGTTTGGTGCAAACTATTTACTACCTGCAAGCAGTATCTATCGTAGTGATATAAAGCACTGCATTCTTGATACTTCCCATACACTTTTAAAGTTCAAAGGAACTTTTGCACGTTTGCGCTCTTCCATTTTTAGCCATAATTTAGCACAGTACATGTTTCATTTTAAAATGCGAAACACATAAAAAAAAAGTTAGACGATGATTGCACTTGCATTAGATTGAGAAAATCGATACATCTTCTGAGAAGGTGCTATAAAGTGCTAGAAAAATTGTAAGAGCAGTAAGAAAAAACACACTCAGTCCAGCATATACTTTTTTATAGCCTTATTGCATCGTTCTTGCAATTCTTGCGGGTTGCGCACTGACGGGTACTATTTCTTCATTAAATTCGTTCCAGCAAAGTGAATTTGCCGACAACGTGGAAATGTATAATCGGATTGACGACCTGGGTGGCACAAATTCCAGCAAAAATGATCACAGTCAAATGAAGCTTTTCTTTAACTGGTTCAAGGTACGTACCAGGCTATGCATCGCTCTGGAAAGAATTGTAAACGTGAGCGAATCGAGTTTATACTGGGAAATGCAAATGATTTCTTAGTTGTGCCGCGAGTGCGAAAATGGTTTAAAGAATAATGATGGAATGTTTGTAATAATGTTGAAGAAATGGACATTTGTTTTTGCCTTTATCGTCATCGTCTGTTGAACGACCATTTCCCGGAAAGATCGGTACGGGGTTTTTCGCTGAACGATTTGCTGCTCACTGTTTCACGCACCGTTGTGGTGGTGGTAGCGCTTGTTATTAACCAGGGCATGGTTTAACATGGTAGTAAATATGTAATAACGCGACACAGGACAAGCAATTTTTCCCAATTTGCAGCTCCCGCTGGCGTTGGCATCCTGTTGCTTTCGCGTTTATCATAAAGGCCGTGGGTGCTGCATTCCGTTACACGTGACATGGCTCGTTATTGTTTTTCAGATGGTGTTGCTTGTGGCTGGTTTCATTGGGCAGAGGTAAACAATGTGTTTTCGTTAGTGATATCTTTGAGGATATAATATTATATTCTGCTAGCTGTACGCATCATGTACCCCCATGGAAAGATACCGGGTTTATCAATAACGCACTTGGTTCTTCGCGTATTGATTTATTTTTAATCACTACGTTCAGTAGATCACTCAGTATTTTCGCTCAAAGTGATCATTACTAATTTGTAGGAACATATCTTAACAAAAGCTATCCTTCAAGCGTTGAAGCGAAATATACCGAAACTTCCTAGCTGTATGCTGCCCTCCCGTTTAGCTTTTAGTCAAAATGATTCTAGATTAAGAGTTTCATAGAAATCAGCATTAGTATTTTCAGTTGTTCGCGGTCTTGGTAGTTTATTTATTCGTTTCCTTCTTAAGTTCCTACGGTCGATCACTCCAAAGAACAAGTGTTTATTGTTGAGAAATTTATGTTGGTGTTTTTGTCCGGGTTCGTGATGTTTCAAGCGACCATTCATAGAAGCTAAAGAACACCATTTGAACACATTTGAAGCGCCGTTTATAGGAACTATTGAACCAAAAATGGAAGGTTCAATGTCGTTCACTCTTGTTATTCCTTTCCAAAACAGCGGGGTTTGAACAAAGTCCATGTCTCAGAGACGTATTTATCGGAAGTTTTCTCTGAATTTTTGAAAGACTTTTTCAAAGAAAGATTTTTTCACAGTCCATGCCTAGCGCATATTTCAACATTCATGTGGTTGCGTGGCTATAACAATAAGGCAGTTATTGAGTCTGATTATTGTTTAACCAATTTGACTAAAATAAATAACGAAGCTTATAAAATAAAACACATATTAAGTTCCACATAAAAGTTGTTTTTTTTAGTAATGTAACAGATTGCAGTTCTAAAATAGATCTGATTTTGAAAATTTTTCTTTTGCAATCCGCATAATTTCTTATTTAAATATAGAAATCTATCGATCAAATTTTATTTTTCGTTTCCGTTTAAAATTCGTGGAAGCATAATCATTATTAAGACAATATTTGTTTGGTCCAACATCATCATAATACATGGCAGAGCATGGCTTTGCAAATTAATTTTTCAAAGATAAAATTGTAGAATTTAACGACGTACAAATAGATTCATAATTGTTCTAGTCACAACCCGCCTAAAGATCAATAGTCAAGCTTAACTAGTTAGAGTGCGCACCACGCCAAAATCCCTCGCAGCAGTGTTAATTGAATCATCGCTCTAGACGTGCTTTCCCCACACGTAACCTCGACCGGCGTTACTAAATGTAATGGTTTCGCGCACATTGCACCTTGTCGTAACGGTCCCGAGGAAGCACGGTACATAATTAAGGACGGATGTCGGATGTGACGTGCAGCGTAATGACTGAAATCAATTAGATTAGATTATTCCTGCAGCGGCAAAGCGCAACGTAACGGCACCGTTTGAGTCGGTTTCGAATTGGATTAAGACGCTATCACAATTTTCATTAGTGCGCAATGATGCAGGCGAAGCATTAATAGTTCGTTAAATAAAAGTTAAATTGGTAGCACCGGGTAATTACTCACATCGACCCGTATATGCAGTGATGGCCAAAAACCAAAAAAAAAAAACGACAGTGAAAGGAAAGCTCAAACTCAAAGCTCCCAGCGTTGCTGTCTTAATTTGCAGCCAAAGAATTTCTTTGTGAGAAGTTTGAAAGGAAACCGGTAAAAGGATTTCATGCTGAATGTCTTGCTGCGCACACTTTCCGCTTCTGGGAAATTTAGAAAGCGTATTTGATTCTTCACCAAGTATGTCAGCGTCAGCTGTACCACAGCCATGGCTGCAACATTTTTAGTCGTAAAGAAGCGGTAGAAAAATGTGCAAAAAATCAAATAAAAAGGCGTTACCTCGTAAAGATCAGAACGTTAACATATTTTTTGTTGCCTTTATTTTGGAACGGCCAGGCCGTATTTAGATTTATATTTATCACATAGCCGTATATTCAGTCTTTGCTACGGATGGACGGTCCAGATGGGTTTTGATGCCCTTGGCTATCGTGTGAAACTGGAACCGTTATCACATTCTTTACCGCGTCAGAATGTTAACATAATATTAGTGATAAAAAAACATCCAGTAGTACAACTATTTCCATCTCTCATACTTCTAGTTCTGCTCAAATCAGCTTACATATATTTGTTTTAGGCATTGATGCATATTTCGGCGTAAAATCCCGTAAGCCTCCATTCAAGTAACATCTCCCGTGTGAATAATTGAAAAATATTCCCCAACCTAATGGTGTAATAAAAATGGGCCGTGTACCACCTTCCCGTTACGGCTGTACCGCTTTGTTAGAAAATGGGTAGAAAATGGCCGTACCGATTTGCGACAGAATGTTGCAAAGGTCGTAACATTCGATTGCTACAATTTTCTACGAATGATTCGTTGCTAGCTAAACTTTCGCCGTACTTTCAAAGCATCGCCCAGGGATTTCCAAATACGTCCCATTTCGCGAATCGGAAATCGCGCAAAAGGGTGCAAAGTTTGCAATCCGCTCAGGCACCGCACACTTTGGCGAAGTTCCTTTCTGCAAACGTTGGTCACGTTGTTTTCATCACACATGAAATTGTGCCACATATTTTTTTAGTGTGTGTGTGAGTATGTTTTTTGTTGTAAAACTGAGATTGTGTATATGTGTGTATGTGTGCACATTCGCGTCTGTTCGAGCAACATTTGGGCGCAATCTGTGAAATCGCATGAGCACGCTCAGCTACTGCCATCAAAAAGCTTTTCCATCGGTGTGATTCACGTTTCTCCTTTGGTACCCATCAGTTTTTTGTCCATATACATGTTTTTTTTTTACACGTACGGAAAAAGCTGGTTCCGTTTCGGGTCAAAGATTGATTCATCGTCACATGTCATAAAATGGAATCCGTCGCTCTTTGCGCGCGGGTGACGTAAAATTCAATTTCCAGCGCACTTCGCAGGCGACAGGCATTTGAAGAAGAAGTCCAAAAAAAAAAAAATTGCACGGAGACGAAAATTCGGTTCCATAAAAACCGGGATCGTGTTTTGTTATGAAATGTCCCCTTTCCCGGATGTCCTGGGCACATCCACAGCCCACCACGGTGTGCTGTGGTTGCGGTGCTATCGCAGAAAGGAAGGAATATGGTGCGGAAATTAAGCGTATCTCAATTCCGTTATATTTCCGATCGAATCCGAAGCATCCTGTGTTTCCCATTGGGACGATCTTTCCCATCGTTGTACAGCGTTGTACAGGGACGGAAACGTGGAAATGGGAGTTTTGAACTTTGGCTTAGCGAATGAAGTGAACCGAGGTGGTGTGTTCTTACCTAACCGGTTGAAATGTGTATCATGTGTACGTGTGGGATCGTTTCGTTTCATGCAACTTATCGGCCGGATCTTGATTGTGCCGGTGGAAAACATCCCATTAGTAAACTATTTTTAAATATGTTGTTTTTTGTGTGAGATTTTTGTTTACCTTATACGGTTATACCGAGCACCTCTGCCAGGAATAGGATAGTGCCGGTAAGGGACTACACGTAATATGTTTGTTTGAAGTTTTGATGAGAAATTAATGCACCAAATATTTTCCTAATTGGACTTGGTGGTTTAGTTTCACCGTTGCTAGCGAGTGTTGGATATAAGCGTGTTACGCGTAAACAGTTTAATGCAAATGTTTCAGCTATTCCGCAAATATTGGTGTGATTCAAAATAAGCAAAATGCACCCATAGTTGATTGGATATTTCAAATTTCAACCCAAATGTTGAAATGGAAACCATTTTGTATTTTGTTTGAAATTATGATATGAAAATGATATGTAAATTTTTATGTCATGATTATATGTTATATGCGTTGACATGTAATTATCGTTGTCAATATGTTACTTAACGTAATTTACAAGACAAACCACCAAGTACAGTGGAGTGCCGATTATTCGGGTACCTTTTATCCGGCTGTCCCATTATCCGTGCAGCTTGGAAATTGACAGTTCCGAAGGCGAATTGACATATTAACTGCAAAACCGATGACGGCAAGAAATAAAATCCTGAATAGGAAATGATAAAATTTGCTCAAATTCGAAAAAATAGTACATATTTGTTTTGCAAAGTGCAACTAAGAAAATTAACATCTCACTTTATTAAAAAAAAGTCCACTCATTATACACTAAACACAACTTTTTATGAATAAAAAGAGTTGTGCTTATTATCCGTAAAATTCGTTTATCCGGCTAGGGCTTATTCCCGTTGAGCACGGATAATCGGCGTTCCATTGTAATAAATTTTAATAATGTTATAGTCCTGCTGCTATATACGTTTTCTATAATTTTTTGAACGTTTTCTTTGTTTTTTGTTTGTTTTCATCCTTTTTTGTTTTTTTATCGTTTTGTATACATATTGTAAAGAGCATTATTGTGGAAAAGTTCTTAAAAGGCACCAGAATACGAAGAGTTGCAATAGAATTTAACGGAATTTGGTTAACTGGTTAACGGAATTTGTGGATATGATTCCAAATGTGATCAAAATGTGCTTTACTTATTACTATTAATCTTTATTCGCTTTGTTGATTAAAAAGTTTTATAACTCAATCGAAAGAAAAAAATATCATCATGTATGAAAATGCAACTGTGGAAACACTGAGCAGATCAAACGAACTCGGTCGTTGACATGCAGACACTCAGCCTACACCTTTTATTAAAATACTTAAGAGTTCGCGATGAAAATGATTCAATCAATTCTATTCGCTCGTTTGAACTCGCAATTACGGAGATAATTGCTCCCGAAAGGCAAAATTAACATCCGACCCACATTTGCGGTTGACCCGAAAGTTCCTTTTCGCGGGTGATGGCTCACGCGAACGATAATGACCCATAAAGGGGTTTGCTGGTAGCCAAACGCCAAACGAGAATGCAACGCGCCTGATCGTTTGTTGCACACCGTGAAACTATTTTTTCCCCCTTTTCTGGTGCAAAACCTGGGCTGGTGCAAAACCGGCGGCCAATTCGGGCGGCCCGAGTGCGCTAATCCATAATTTAGTTTGATGCTTTCGGTGCACATATTGTACATCAACACCGTGCATTTATGTAGCTTATTGTCATCTGCCGACGTTGACGGGGCGGGTCTCCATGTCTGTCGGGTGGGTGAGTTATTTCAGTGGCCGGGTTTGCCCCGATGCACCATTCTGCACACAAGCGCTTTTTGATGATGAATTGCTTTTGGCCGAAAGGGGAATATTCCAACGAGCTGATACCGGGTTGCACTATTGTCCACTATTTCGCCGATGCCTACAACCGGTACCTTCCTGTGGCTGGTGAACCGTAAAGTTTTCATTCAATTTTAATCATAGTTTCGGTATAACAATAACAATAAATGAATCAGTTTCAGTCGAGAGCGTGGGTTTAGGGCAATAGTTGAGTCATTAGCTTGGATAGTGCGACGGAAAATTTTATATTCATGATTAGGCTAGCAATTGCTGGAACAGTATAAAATCGCTTTAGGGCAGAGTTTAGTTTACTATACCTCAAAAAACTAGCTTCTAAAAGCATAATGTTTATCCAAAATGTAGGTTGAAGATTTGCATATGGAAGCCACATTTAAATGTTGTTTTTCGTATGTCAGTGAGTTTCGCAAACAGAACAATTACTTCCGGGTTTAGCTACATGTAAATATAATACATAAAAGAACATAAAGTGTTTGTTATCAATAATAAACGGTTGCTATTTTTCATTTTTAAATGTATTTTCTATTAATATAAAACAACCTAGGCAAAACTAATTGTTTGATCTTCTGTTAATTAAAATGAATTAATTAAAACGAGAAGGTGGTTTGCAGAACAAAACATGAATCACATACATTTCAAGTTAGCCTAATACAACGAATAGAAAATGCATACGTTTTAATTAAATACCAAAAAAATTCCTATAATTTCTAATTCATCCCACCTAAACAACGATCTAGATGAGCTTTGTCAGGACAAATGATTTGTGCTTCAAAAAGGTGTCTGTACGTAACCGACGAAGGACAAGTTAATTTGTGAGAAACGTCCAGTGGAAACTTATCAAATCAATCCTGCAGTGAAATTTAGTATTCCGTCTGGGCACAAATTTGCATCGAGTTGAGGTGACCATTTGTTTCAAAGAGACAACCGTACAGGGATGCAATTCCCAGCGCGGAAAGGACAGATGCTGGAGCGACTAGATAAGGAAAAGATTGGTTTGGCAAATGGCAAGTTGCATCGCAAAGAGCGACAGAGTTGGAGTTTGATATAATTGAATTTAATTATACATCCCCTATTGTTTGGATGGTGATTTTAGAAACGAATAAAGGGGTACACATTAGTACCGGACTTAAGTTAATGGACTCTTCCTAACACAATTTGTAAAACGAATTCAAACACATAAATTAAATTCCCAGGTTCTTAGAAAATACAATTTAAGGTGATAGCTTGATTGGAAAAATTAAATGTTTTTGAAATGAAATGAAATGAAACACTTATTATTTTTACAAAATAAAATTTACGTTTAATAAATTTCCTTATTTATAATTTATACATTTCTTCGTTAAACCTCCATTCTGGGCTAGATGAAAAGAACTAGAAAAGAGAATCAAAAAAAAGGCTAACAATTTTCTTCATTGCAAAAATAAAGCTCTCATAAGAAAGGAGCGTGCGCCGCAGCAAAAGCATCTGAGTAATTAAGCAAACTTTTTTTTGGCCCCTTGTCACAGGTACATCAATTGACCTATTTAAACTGAAATGTTCACTTCTACACATTTCGTATGCTGCAAGCAATAGGCCTTTTTGCCTATTCATTTACACCGTTATCATTTCGTAGACAGGCTGATCTTANGTATTCCGTCTGGGCACAAATTTGCATCGAGTTGAGGTGACCATTTGTTTCAAAGAGACAACCGTACAGGGATGCAATTCCCAGCGCGGAAAGGACAGATGCTGGAGCGACTAGATAAGGAAAAGATTGGTTTGGCAAGTGGCAAGTTGCATCGCAAAGAGCGACAGAGTTGGAGTTTGATATAATTGAATTTAATTATACATCCCCTATTGTTTGGATGGTGATTTTAGAAACGAATAAAGGGGTACATATTAGTACCGGACTTAAGTTAATGGACTCTTCCTAACACAATTTGTAAAACGAATTCAAACAAATAAATTAAATTCCCAGGTTCTTAGAAAATACAATTTAAGGTGATAGCTTGATTGGAAAAATTAAATTTTTGAAATGCATATACTTATTATTTTTAAAGAATTATATTTACATTTAATAAATTTCCTTGTTTATAATTTATACATTTCTTCATTGAACCTTCATTCTGGGATAGATGAAAAGAACTTTACAAATTTACAAAGAGAATACAAATAAAAGAATTTTTAGAGAATTATATTTACATTTAATAAATTTCCTTGTTTATAATTTATACATTTCTTCATTGAACCTTCATTCTGGGATAGATGAAAAGAACTTAAAAAGAGAATTAAAAAAAGGCTTAAAATTTTCTTCATTGCAAAAATAAACCTCTCATAAGAAAGGAGCGTGCGCCGCAGCAAAAGCATCTGAGTAATTAAGCAAACTTTTTTTTTGCCCCTTGTCACAGGTACATCAATTGACCTATTTAAACTGAAATGTTCACTTCTACACATTTCGTATGCTGCAAGCAATAGGCCTTTTTGCCTATTCATTTACACCGTTATCATTTCGTAGACAGGCTGATCTTAATGAAAATGTTGCCATTTCGCCATTTTTTATTTCACTTTTTTGTTTTATAGAATGTTGCTGGGCCGTGTCCGAAATGAGCGCATCCACAAAGGAAATTTAATTGTTGGGATAAAAAGGATGGTTTTGACCTCTTTTTTTTTGTTCGTTTTTTACAATCACTGATTCCAACATTCAGGACTTTTTGAACGATCTTCATTAAAGTGGTGTAACGCCAGTTTTCCATAACTCACGTCAATGGCAGGTGTCGCTTTATTTTGGGTCGGAATTTTTTTTTTTCATTCAAGGTACAATGCCGTTTGCAGGTATTTTATCGCTAATGAAATCAGATTTTTCATTCTAAATTGTGTCTGGGTGGTTAAGGGAACGCGTTCAACCTTACGCCGGGTATCATAAATTCACTCTTGGCTTCATACAATTATAGAATGCGTCGAACCTAGAGCATTGTGGGTTATTGAAAAGAAAGATTTCAAAGAAAAATAAAAAGTATACTACAAGCTTGCTTTTTCCTTCAAATTTATCATTTAAATGTTAATGAGGTACTAGTTAATTTGAAAATGATTTTGATGAGACTATCTTTGCATTTCAGGACAATGCATTGCAACTTTCATAACATTCCCAAAAACTCTGGGCAACTCTGGGCTTCTTTTATTTCAATGCATGCTTCAAACAATACCTAACACAATGCTTATCATCGGTCTGGCATCAATGTTTGTTGAGATGCGGTATCGCTGTTTGGTTTTGACAAAAAGGATTTTGGAAAGGATGTACAGAACTATCGCCCGGGAACTGTTTGACCACAGCTTCGGATGTACAATATTTACCCAATTGATTTGTGCTACCGTGTGCTACCGGATTAGATGAAGTGCAGAGAAAAATCAATAGCTTCGTTAGTTAATTCCATTAGAGTACGAATCCGGATCTACGTAGGAAGGTTTGGTGGGACATTTTCAGTTGATACAGTTTCCGTTTGGAACAATTCAAAGTAAACTAATTTTATCGTTAAACTTATGCACTTCACTCAAAACATTTCACAGCAAACATTCAAAGCTTGCATCGTACAATCGTCCCAATAAATATTACTTTTGTTTGTTAATCTTTTCCGAGCGAAAAACTTTCTCCCAGATTACTTTATGTACAGTCAACCAAGAACCAACTAGAACCAAACGGCAAACAAAAAAAAACCCTTCCCGAAAGGTGTACGCATGTAATCGATTAGGTGATAGATATTGGTGCAATAAAATGCTTGCTATACTGTTCGGCGAAATGCTCAATACATTTCTCGAGCAACCATCAATGAAATTTCCACCCATCGATACCATCCCGGCAGCACGGCATGCGAACCGCTGGCTGCCTGCCAAAAACGTGGATCGTCATGCTGGTCACGCGTGTAATATTGGATTCCTCACAACCAGCTCCGAATATCAATGCGGCTAAAGGGGCTAAGCCGCACGGGCAACTGCCGACGGTTCCTGCCGAAGGTTGTTGTCGATAATAAAGCGTGTACAATAGGTGAAAAATCGTAAAAATCGCTCACTTTATTGTCGTGCGGTAGGATAGTTAATATCGGTGCGCTGCAGCGTTCCTTAATCGTAGGTTAGGTGGCAACGATTTGTAGCACCAAGATGAATTAAGGCGGTAAGGTGTATGAAAACGGTTTCCGGTGCGGTACGTGCACGGAATGTAGTTTTAATTAGAGTTATAATGGCGATGAATTTTTATTGCGTATTGATGAGCTTAACTGATTATTGATCCATATGATTTTTTTTAGGTCCCTTTCGTCGTTCTTTTATTTTTTTTTCGACGTTCATTTTTGTCACGCAAAAAATGGGAAATTCGGATGCGAACAGAAAGGAAAGAAAATCACACATATTTCTACGTTATATACGGCGGACTGTGCACTAAATCCGCACCAGCGAACCAATCTTTATGTCAATTTGCATTCCCATTTTTCTACCAGCGTTGCAAAACTGTGCGACCAATTTCTATGTCATCAGCACACCAGGGTCCTTTAGTGTGATGACGGTGCGTTCGATAAACATGGCTAACACAAACATTAGCATGTGCATGTGCAACCAACAACGACAACAGCAAAACAACCACACGAACGAAGGCACTTTGAAACTCGGAATGCACAACATGTGACGGATTATAAAGGAACTTCCTGAGAGGGATTCTCCATCATCTTGCACAGTGCAGTGCGTTGTTCGATGGCCAATGTCTGTTTATTCTGTGCGAACTGTACATTTTTTTGTTCCTACGTTTCTCTACAGAACATACGGCGTAGTACACTCCGGAAAATTGGCCTAGCGTAAAACGATGCGGCAGTCACCGGGCATCGAACTAGATTTTGGGTTATGTTGGTTTTTATTCGCGCACATTAGAATCGGAGTCGAAACGAATGTGGGTTTTCCTTACAGTGGGTCTCACGGTGCTTTGTTTTAATACCAATGCTAGCAATTTTATTGAGACAATTTATCTCTATTAAATATGAGCGGACAGATTTTTTTTCTCCCTTCAAATGAAACTGTTCTTAAGCCTGCCTGGTTTAATAATGCGCTATTACTAAACAAATGGGATGGAACATAATTTTTCGCACGCTCTGTGCACGGCCGCTAACACATCCAGACCGACAGGTATCGACAATTTTCCACCCAAGTGCCTGCTCGTACTGATTCGTATTCGCGGCAAAGGTTCGCTAGACATACGTTGGTAGTTTTTTTTTTTTTGGTTGGCTTGCATTGAGTTTTACCAAATGGGATTGATGCGGTGCGAGTACTTGCGACTGCTGCATCCGAAATGTGCGAGAGTGCGAAAAAGCCTTTAGTCTGGTTAGGGCTGAAGGGGCATTGTGTGGTATTGAGGTTGAAGCTAAATAAAGGCATGCAGATTCAATTAAGGAAGTTGTTCAATATTCTGATGCACTCGTGCACCGTCCCGGTTGTGGTCAGGTTCCTAGTGGTTTGAAGTCAAAAGGTGATTCGCCCAGTGCATTAGGTTATGAAATAAAACACTACCAATAAATCTAGGTGACCAAAAATAAGTCTATATTATTGATTAAAAATTGTACCATGCAGACAAAAAATATGTAGCGAGACCCAAAACTGCACAATTGAAACGTTTTGATAATTATGTGCGGATAGTAGCTAGGGGTAGCTACACATATGATATGTAATTTAAGCTCAAATAAAGCACCATTCTAATGGTCGTTCAAATTTACATCGGATGAACTCCCAATGCAAACCACCGAATGATACAGTGATCGAATAATGTACGTAACCAAACCGACAATGAAGCTGACCAACGTTGAGCTAAAAGACTGGTCAAATATTTGTTTGCAATAGATGTACCTAGGATTCTGTGTTGTTCTAGTGATGTCTCAATATCGGTGTTGGGAATAAAAAGCGGCGGGGAAAAAAAAGAAGGGCCAAACAACAACAGCAACGCTGCAGTGGCTACACCAAGAATGTCAATATGTGTCAGCATAAATAAACTAAACGAATCGATTCTAGAGGATTGTGTATCAACAGATGCCACCCAAAGCCCCATTCAACTTCGTCGGTCTCTCTCTCTCTCTTTCTCTTTCGTTTTCACTCTTTCCGTATGGTTCTTGGGCAAGCTTTTGGTAGCCGATGTGTGTCGATATTCTTACGGTTGGGAACCTTTTTGTTTTTCACCGAATGGTAGGTGCAGTGTGTGTATGTGCATGGTGTCGTGTGTCGTTTGCCGAGTGTTTGGGAACCTTGTTTCCCGAGTCAGGATCGAATAATCAGAGGGAGTCGTCCAGCCTAGATAGAAACATACAGTGGCCTTTATACACAAAAAAGGATTTGGTCGATATATATATGTACCTTGTTTTTTTTTTAAGTTTGTTGGTTTGCCTTTAAATTCCGGGTTGATGCCAACACGATGGAGTAGCATCACCATCCAGCCTTTCGGAAGAGATACACTGGCTGGCCGAAGGATTGGGTACGCGTATCCGGCCAAAGACACGGGCACATCGTTCGCACAGCTCACTGTGGTGAAGTGTTGTTAGCGTACTGCGACGGAAGAATATGGCAATTATTTTTCAGACTCGTGATTTATGGTCCCGTTAGGGTGAGAAGGATAAATTCCGAGTCTGACAGGTCACGCATCCCCTATATTCACTGGACCGGTATCGATGCACCGTGGCCATGTTTGGTGATGCCCAGAATGTGTCGTACGTTTTGTGGATTGCAATGTTGTAAAAGTGATGCAACCGCAAGGGTATTCTTGTCGGCAACTGAGCAGCTGAGCCTTTTATGATTTTTTTTGTTGGTTTCTCCCTTCTTGATGCAAGGTGTATCTTCTGTACGGTTCAGCAGTACACGAAGCGAGATAAAATCAATAACCAACTTACACTCTTCTGTATCGATATGTTTCCTGTACATGATGTGAATTCGATTTAAGGAAATGATAAGATTTATTCAATTAGAATGATAAACAATATACAAAAAATAATTTAAATAGTTAGAATAATAAAAAAGCAGTAAATGTTGATGATAGTTAATAACACTGTAAAAATGTCAAAACTTCATGTTTAAAACGTCAAAATATGGCACAGAAAAATAAATCACTACAGTATCTATTGTACGAGGGGTAATGATGTTTGAATGTCATTGGTCAGTGATTGCAAACGGCTATATGCAACCAGCCATAGAACGGCTCCGGAAAAGTAACATTTCCGGTACAATCCCGAAATCCAAATAGCTC
>CM028106.1:43232966-43263624 GCA_016170015.1 Anopheles longipalpis
TCGTGTTTCCTACTCCCTCGAATTGCCCAGCTGGGTGGAAAATCTGAACGAAAAGCAATCGTTTTCGTTAAATTCTTCCGTCATGTCGACCACGCTAGGGCATTGTTTGATTGGTCGATTGCGATTGAAGCACGCCGAAACGTTTCCGACGGGTTCCAGCGTCTGTTTTTCGCTGGAATGATGATGGATGGAGGATGGAAGAAGAAGAAGAAGAAGAAGGATAAAAGGCTATCAACCACAATGCCACAACGGTGCCACCTTCCGGTGCAGAATTGTCGATTGTGTGCAACAACTTGACGGTAGCTCCAGCTACAAGGTACAAAGCACACTACAAACCGAATGCAGCGCGATCCATTTCAGTGCACTTCCGCTGCATTAGTTCCGGTGTTAGGGACGATTGGTGTGTCAGCTTGGCAGTACCAAAAGATTCTTAGATCTGACTTTTACCTGAATAATGCAATGATGGTTTTAGGGTGCCCAGCATCCACAATGTTCCCAATGTTCAGTAGCATTTTGGGCATCTGTGTGCCATCATCGATAGTTGGGATCTTATCGACCAGTGGAAAGGGGATCAAAGTTGTTGCATATGATGCGAATTTAGGAATGTTCAAAATATTTAAAAATTTATAGAACTTTTAGTAAGTTTAGATTTATCTTACGTTGCAGGACTCGAAATGCTTCATTTCTTAGGGGAAAGTTTTTGTTGCCACTATTTCGTTGATGATGAACCATATATCAGTGCTGTACATGAACCGGTTTTTATGCGAATATAGCTACATGTTTTTGAGTTATTCTGATATTTTGCATATAACATCGTCGGAAAAAACTAGCCCATACGCGAAGCGCAGCGAGCTGGTTGGAAGCGAATAAAAACTAACTTTCCTAACATCTGACTACAAGGCGGTGCGGTTTACGAGTTCAAGTCAAAACATCTAGCAATGAACATTATTCCGGCGCACTGCAGAGAAGTGATCCATATGGAAAATGTTGCCTCTACCGGTAGTTGTAGATGTATGAGTGCATAAATTTTGCAACACCATCGTCAGTGCAGCTGACTTTTAGTTGCTGTTTTCCCGCTTACTTGAGACAGTGTACTAAGAAGGATAAATGAAACCAAAAAAAAAAGTAGAAGGTAGGAACAGTTTCCTGTTCCAGCATCGGCTTACAGCTTTGGAAGTTTTGTGTTTATTATACACATGCATACACATACTCACACGCACGAGAAAGACATGTGGCTTTGACGTACAATGTTCCGAACCATGATGATGCATTCTCCATCATGGGTGGCTCGGGGAAGGCGGCACACATACACACACACACTAAACCAAC
Source organism: Anopheles longipalpis (assembly GCA_016170015.1). Lineage (NCBI taxonomy): Eukaryota > Metazoa > Arthropoda > Insecta > Diptera > Culicidae > Anopheles > Anopheles longipalpis. The sequence continues at coordinate 43,234,296 of CM028106.1, forward strand.
AAGTCGCACGTGAAATGAAAGCGGTTGCAAAAATTTAATTAACCAACCATTTTTTTTTTTTCAACGCACCTTTCGAGTACTTCTAGCTGGCTTAGGATCTTTCCAAGCCGACCGGATTCAATAATCCGTCGGTGGAATGGATCATTTTTAGGCCACCCCGCCTCACGCGCACAGCTGTCGGTTGATTAATGAAGGCTCGATTTTCGAGATAATACTTCATTACGTGGTGGTGCATGCAATCCTCCTGCAGCTGTCTGCGCGGGGCCGGTGATTGATTAATGTGCCAGCGGTTGGCAAAATTTAAGCGATCAGCTGTCGAATCCTTTTCTGCGAAATGGATTGATTATTGGAGCATGCACGAATCCGACCGACTGACTGAATCGTAAATGGTTTTTTTTTTCTCGTTTGTTGATAAATGGGTAATTTTGAATATTTTCGAAAGTAATAGGAATTTTCATTCCGTCGACTATAAATTCATTGATTTACTATTTTAATTTGAATTATGGAATGCTTCATAAAATATACGAGCTGCAATTGAAAGATGTAATTGTCTTAGGTAAAAGTAAAATTTAAAGCTGGGTAAATAGAATGATCGTGGATTGAAATTGTAATAAAAAATGTGATTTCTTCAGCAGTTACCGTTAAACAATTTTTTAGGATTAGCTTCAGTATTTAAGTAAACATACTCAGTATCGTAAGTTTGGTTTATACTAATGAAAGTTTAATTACGTTTATAGTCGAAAACCAAGAAAGAGAGTGTAAACCTTTATACAAGAATTCCCTGTCATGGAAGGAAAAAAATCGTGCAAAGAATAGGAAACAGAATATTTTTAAAACACATTATCTAGTTCCTAATTATGTGTGCCTGGGAAACAGCTTAAACATTGAGCAAACTTGAATTATTAGCTTTTACGGTTCTTCTGTGTGGTGGGACTGATAGGAAATCTTTTATTATGAGTTACTTCAGTATGACCAAACACTGCATTGAAACCACTACTGTCAACAACGGGATTGTTTGAAGCTAGCCGTTGACAAGACATAGTTAAAATTGACCAACAGCTGTGTTTCATTTAGGCCAAACACGACAGTAGCGATTTGCCGGAAACTCAGGGAGCTTGGATGGGAATTTTACATTCTCCAATTTGTCCGGTTCTGGCAAAAAGTGAAAATCACCGTTTTAATTCGTTGACTGCCACGTGAGCCACTATCTCAATAGGATGAGTTACAAGAGATAAATTTGGCAAATTTAGTTGGTTTCCATTGTTTCATTCGTGCTCATTGTGATAAAGTAACATTATCCAACTTTTATAAATTAAATTTGTTTGTTTCGGCTACCAACATTTAAATGATTTTCTCTTCGACGAATAATCGAAACACGTTATAATGAGGCATATCTACAGGAGGCAAGGTTAGCAGATTTTCTTCCACAAAGGCAAATCATTTTTGTCGACCGGTAAATTCACTTCATGCAGTTGATTGGATTGTTGAGGTAAGCCTTCGGGTTTTCTCTCTTCTTCTTCTAACTACAATTCGTCGCTCTAAAGCAAATTCGTCACAATCACTATCATTCACATCATAATTATCAGACTCAGAATCCGAGGATACTTTAAAGTTTCCATGAAATTATCACAACAAATGACATCGTAAATAGAATTGGTGAATATGATTTAAGAGAGGAAAAATGCAAAAGGAAATGCAATCGGTTCAAAGGTGATTCGGTGACCTGCCGGGAAATTCAATGGATACGTACCATGGCAGTCAACGTGTTAAACGAGTTAAGAAGATCGGAGAGAGAGAGGGAGAGAGAGAGAGAGAGAGAGAGAGAGGGAGAGATTATTTAGCTACGATTAAAATGACAACAAACTATGCAATTTAAGTAAAGCATTGAATGTTGTGCCAAAATACTGGATTCTCCTCAGTTAACATGTTTCCTTTTTTATCTAAAAGATGTTTTAAAATGCCCTCATAACTTACTTATTCATAAGGTCCACGTTCTGTCTGCTGCTGCAATATTTTCAACTCAGCCTTATGTACATTTTGTAGACATTATTAATTGTAATTAATATAGTAAATTGCATGGAAAAGAACTGGAGTAAATTTTAAACATTCGTCAGTCGTTTCAATTAAAATGACAAACAGTATTCAAACGTTCACTAAAAGACGAATCCCCAAGACCATTGAAGTATGAAAACCAGAAGAAAATTTAATACCTTAACCAGTGGTGTGCATTCAAATGAAGTAATTTTAAAGCTGCTGTGGGTGTGTTGGCATGTTCACGGATGTTTATAATAAAGGTCTATGCTGTCTTGCTGACGGTGATACTTACTAGGAACAGAGCAAAACCGAGCGACATTGCAAAGGGGGACGGTACAAATCAGAGGGCAACCAGTGAACAGAGCATAATTACGACATCAATTGCGAATTCTTTCCCAACTAGTAAAAAGGACTCGACCATTTCGTGATGGAAAGTGGTACACTGTCCGGGTTCACAACTGGGCGTGCCGTAACGAAGCGATAGCAAGTAATTGCCATTTCGCATTTCTGTACCGGTTGATGCTGTTGCTGCTGGTCGCTGCTGGTCGCTGCTGCTGTGATGGCCTTAGTGTGGCCGTGTAGTGTGGCAGCACTTAGATACCAGGGTAACGGGTTGCTGAATTGTTATCATTAAATTACTTTTGGAAAATGCCTGATGATTGCATTAGTGAAATTAATTTGCCTCGGCATAAAATTAGTTAAACAGCCTCTTCGTCACAGTTTGCTCGTTATTGCTTACCTCAGGGCGTGATTTTAGGCAACTGTACGGTGCAGAAGGACTCAATGGGTGAAATGGAAGGAGCCAAATTTTCACGCCAACCGTATTTACTTGCAGAAAATCACTTTGATGTGGTGGTACTAGTGGGGAAAAATGTATGATTCATTCGCGTAACAAAGAGTTGAGCTTCACGGTACGGCGAAGCAAGCTGATAAAGTTAAAGATTATCAGATTTTTTTTGTTCAAATTCGAAATTATATCACACAACACAAAAGCTTGATTGGTTTTGCCATTTACACTTACAGATTAACGCAAACGGTATATACTCACGGATTGAATTTATGTGGAAAATACAAAGTAATGTTTGTCAAAATTATACACTGCAGAAGCCGAGCAGGTTGTATTATGATTATGATTGGCACATGGGCAGCCGGTCGAAAAGGTCTACCAGGAATGAAGGTGTTCCCCGAGCGCCCTTGTAATACGATTTGATGGCCATAATATTCGATGATGTGAGGCGAATAATAATCAAAATTCCAGACATTCTCCGTTCGATGATGAAATCGAACGAGGATTGCTTGTCCATAGTTTGGCTGTAGAATTCTTCCCCAAAGTGCGTTCTCGTTGGAATGCTGGCATCGTCAATTTCGGATGAATAGAAGCCACCGCATTTTAGGTTAATAATTCCTTGGTTTTGCCGGTGAAATAAAATGTACCGGTGCGTAAAAGAATAGATAGCGTCACGGCTTGTCAATGAGTAATTTTACCTTACCTAAAATGATTAATGGTTGGTGAAACTTTAATTATGAGTACCATTAAATTGATTTACTACTGAAACTGAAGATTTTATAATATTTCTTTTTAACCAGATTTGAGAGAAAACTAAGTTTCATCTTGTGATACTGCGTTTGTCAATATTCAAGGATTAAATGTTTTCATTTCGTTGACTAATTTCGTGGTTAGCTGTTAAAGATATCATTGTTATAAAAAAACATTTAGTGAGACATATGAATGGTTACCGATAAACGTTTAAATGTAAAAATTTAGGCATTCATATTTTTTTCTTCGAGCTAACGTTTTGTATTTTAAACTTCAAACTAGTTTTCCAGATCAAGATCAAACGAAGTAAAGCTGCCTAACACGATAATTTTAGCAACAAAAAAAGTTGACGAAAGGGAAGCGAAAACTAGCGTTTCATCCCCACTTTGTTCCGCAACGTGACCAGAATCCGGAAGTGGTGTGCCTGATGTATTATCGTAAACGGAAAGGCAGCCAGAGACTGTCCGGGCGGATCGCTTTTTTTGGTCGGTCTGCGCCAATCGAAAGATTAACGTCGCTGTAGTGGAGCATCTTTCAAGTCCGTTCAACCGATTGTTATGTGACCCTAGGCGTAGGGCTGGCTTGCGCAGTATTTGTTGTGCCGCATGAAAGCATCCGTTGGCCGTTGGCTACGGAAGAATAACACAGCCTTGATAGTGGCCTGCTTTCGTAGTGGAATAATGCTATTTGTGACATGAGAAAATTGGATTAGAATCCAGGTGGTTCGAAGTTTTGCCGCTGGACCAGGAGCACATCCTTAAGTATGCTGCTGTGTTCTGTGTAATACGGCCATTGAACGGTGTCCATTGTATGTGGTTTACTTTTGTGGGAATCATTCTTATAGTTCTTTTTTTTTTGTTATTTTGAGATCATTCATTGAGTTATGTTTCGATTATGTTATAAAACTTCAAACAATGTATTTATTTTTTGTAAATCGTTGCGCAAACAAAATGTAATCATCTGTTTCATGTTTCATTCCTTCGTTATCCAATGTCGGGTAGAGTCATGTTACATCAATTTTTACGAAAATACCTTTCAGCCAACGTCCATTGTTTCAGTGCCAAAAGACAAAACTGATAAAAGCAATTAGCTAGACGCATTCGCGTGTAAACATGAATTTTGCTGCATTGGTGCATTTGAGAGATTTAGCGAAGCAGCAAAGCATGTTCCAGACAGAATGGGAGAAAATAAAAATGAAAACCAGGGCAAAACGTTCTGTTGGTAAGTGTGTGTCTAAGTATTTACTCGTGCGACTGATGACCTATTGCTAGTTTTTGTTTTGACAATGTTTTTGCTGATGGAGCTTGCTGGTTTAGTTCAGAGCTTTATTTTTTCGTTAAATTTGCTGTACAGTAACAATGTTGATTTTGACAATGCAATAGCGATGGTTATATAAAAAAATGGCAATGCTATTGATTTATTCTCGGAACTTTAACGTGCTTTTATTTTCCAAGTAAGTCCTGTGTGTTATGCGAGTGTGCTGAGCGGTTCGCTGATCAATTAATAAATTTAGAAATTACAGAGAACTAAAACTAATTATAATTAGTTATTAAAAGCGTCATTCAATCTTCAAAAATGCTTTATTAGTAATTTTGAATTTTTGTTGAACAATTTATTTTGGATTTTGTGTTTCTTTCTTGGGTGTCTTTTTGGAGAAAAAAAAAATTGGACTGTATGTATAACAGGTTTTTAAATAGTTAATACCACATGTACCGCTACATATTTGTGAGTTTTGTTAGGCTATTTTCTCGTTTCAACCATGGAAACAGATGTTTGCTAGAAGATAACTTTAGTTGGAAAAATCTGATTCAAAATTCATCTGTATAATAGAAAAGAGTTTATTTCCACACGAAAGGCAAAAATTTATTAACATTACATATGTAATTTTATTTTGGGAATACATATAAAATGTTTAACTTGAAGTTACAGCGTTTTTTTATTACTGACATAGTATTAAATGCATTTTTGAAGCGTCAGCAGCAATCCAATATCTAGCCGGAACGAGTACCATGGCAAGAATTTAATGAAATTCTATTCTCAATTACCTGAAACCGGTCTATGACGTTTGGTATTTAACATTTTAAACTCATGTAGGATTAACTTGTGCTAGTGCTACTAGGCAGTACTAGTTCTATGAAAACTGATTAAAGTCAGATATTAATGTTTAGAAATAAATTGTACCGATCATCATAATATTTTTATTTACCCTTTGTATTGATGCTGTACTGCTTTTGGATCGTTACACACGCTATTTATGTAGAATACTGTGACGAAAATACTTTCCAATCACGAACAAGTGAATGTAATTTACAGTCTTCACGGTACATGAGCTCGCCTTTAATCGCTTGAGATAGATTTTGTACGTGTGAATACTTTTGCCACATACACAAGATAAACTGGATTTTCAAAGTGCTCGGTTTTGAGGTATCCAGTAAGCACCCGCGATAAACCGTTGATGGATGACGATAGAAGCGACATGCATTCACAAAATTCGGCATAAAGAAGGAAATCGTTCCCCGTCAATACACATCGAAGTGGGAGATTTTAACAATCCATTGGTTGATTTATAGCCCAATCAAATCAACTAGGGACTAAATGTAAAGGGTGAGCTAATATACTTTTAACAATAAAGAGATATTAAGCCTTTTTGCAAAACAAAACAATTAAATTGCGTAATTATTTGAATGTTCGTTATAAAATTGTATAATAATCAAACCATTCTTCAAACCTTCAATCAATTAACCAATACAGTTTTGTGTAGAAAATTGAAAAATAAAATTGAAAATATTAGATTTTTTTTCTTGGAGAAAAGATTAACAACAGAACCAAAATTTAATAATATCCTGTATCTATTAGAACCAAACAGCAAGACACATTTCAAAGTTCATAAACGATTATGAATCGGATGGTTCATAACCGTTTTGAATTTTTCATTTGTAGCAGCGAATGAAAAATTCCAATTCATTTTGAAGTTATTTGAAACATTCAGTTTGAAGAAAAAAATCATTCCTTTGATTGTTTCTCTGCCAGTAATTAAGAGCACGGAATTGACAATTAAGGAAGCAAAACGAAATCACTGGCAGTTTTCATTTGTGATACAATTAGAACAGTAGAATTGTATTGTTTTTTTTTCTATTGAAAGGAATATTATTAATTTTGCTCTTAATTAAGTAGGGTGTAGCAGGCTACATGCTATTGATGTTTACTAATGAATGCAAATTAAAGTTTTGCTTTAGCACGTTTATGTTCCATCCAGCGTGTAAATACGGATGTACAAAAATGTAGATTTAGCTTAAGAAAACATAACAGCTACAACACTACATTGTAAAGCATTCATTGCACATTTATCATACAGATCAATCATTTTAAACAATTTACACAATATTTCACATGCTTTATTGCTTCTGGAACGGCAGTCCTCTTCATACTTCATACTTCACTTTATTTCATCTTTATGGTTTGAAATTCTTTTGGCATGTTTTCCTGAAACGTTTTATACGGAATCTAAAGAACGCTATCATCAACTGCTACTGTTATCACGACTCTTTTCCAAATTCTTCACACGCTTTCTCCTGGACATCTCATCCATTATGGAACCGAGAACAAGAAAATGTGCCTCCCTTTCATGTGCGGAAGCAACAANATTCATTGCACATTTATCATACAGATCAATCATTTTAACCAATTTACACAATATTTCACATGCTTTATTGCTTCTGGAACGGCAGTCCACTTCATACTTCATACTTCACTTTATTTCATCTTTATGGTTTGAAATTCTTTTGGCATGTTTTCCTGAAACGCTTTATACGGAATCTAAAGAACGCTATCATCAACTGCTACTGTTATCACGACTCTTTTCCAAATTCTTCACACGCTTTCTCCTGGACATCTCATCCATTATGGAACCGAGAACAAGAAAATGTGCCTCCCTTTCATGTGCGGAAGCAACAACAAAAAAAAATAGAAGAAAGATCGATACAGCACTGAATAGGTTGGGCGGGAATCATTACCGATAGATATGAGCAACCTTTTGCTGTTGCGAATGATGAAGGTGGTGACTGTGTGGAAAGAATTTCTCAACCGGAAGGAATAGGATGGTTGTAAAATCTTGATTGCCTTAATGCATGGACGAATAAAAACGATGGTTAGAGCTTTCTCTTTACACTTGTAAGTTGCCTGCTTTTGTGTGGTGTCCGGACGAACCCACACACCCAATGGAGAGGTGTGAAATCGGGCAATATCGTGAGCACCCTCCGAGGTACCGAGGCTGGAAATATTCTTGAGTGAGTCAGTGAACAGAATCACAGTACATAATCGAACATAAAGGGCGTTTTAATGCGCGGAAATGCTTCACTTCCCAAGTCGCTTAAAGCACGATAAACCGCCCGTTCGGTCCCACTTGTCGGTACGATTGCTTTCCGAAAAGAGTCCCCGGCTGACGTAGGCTGTGAGCTAATACGCTGTACGTGATTGCATCCTACTAGAGATGGGCATCGATTCATGCAGCTAGGGTACAAACCAAACGAAGTACGATTAGAGCTGGTATTTTCACATTCTTCTACTTGGACGCGTTTTATTTACGTTTCCAATGTGGTGCTTTTGCTATTACACAACACAAAGCGATGCATACACTTAAACTTGTTTTTTTTTTAAAGAAAATAGCAAAGGAATTTAGAATTACAAAATTTTCCACTGAAGCTAAGCTTTCTTAAGAGCTTAAAGGCATTTTACTTATTCTTTTAAATATTCGCCATATTGTTATAGCAATTATTTGTGTACTAAACAAATTTATCGTAGTACATATTATGAAGAACTAAGGCGTTTAAACATCTCAAGGTTAATTTTAAAAGGGTTCTTCGGAAACAGATGTTGTTTTTGCTAAGACGATAAAAATTAATGATACTAACCAGATTCCGCTGAAATCACAAAAAAAAACATGAAGGAAGAACTCATTATCCCTTTTACATCGTAGGATTATGGAGCAATAGCTCTTTGGGCTGGCAATCTAGGGTGTGTTTTGCAGCTTATGCGGTTGTTGTAAGCTCAATTTTAAATTAATTCAAACAAAAAAAACAAATTTTAAGTTTTGAAATATTTCTTTCAAGGTTAAAGGAATATGAAATAAAGAATAAGTTTAATGCATTTTTTTACTTCATGATAATTGAGATCATGCAATCGACCAACGGAATACAAACAATTTGCTATTTCAACCTACACCTTGCACCGCAACAGCACAAACATGCTAATTTTCCCTTTAATCTCCCATTATTTTAGCAATAGTAATTTCCAGCAAACCATAATCACACCATGCTTCTGAGCTGCTTCATTCCGCCTTAACACCGAATGAAATCGGAACACTAGTACACTTGCCACTGTAACAGTTTGCAAAGATATGCCACTAATTACAGCTATTCAAAAGCATTTCAATGGTTCCTTCCGTTGCCCTTGTGCATTCATTGTTGTGTGCGTGGTTCGAGAGGTTTGAATTACCTTGCCCTTTTTCACGTTTGCTAACTATTTTCTCTTTTTGAATGCATTAACAGACCACAAGCGCATGTACAGCCTGCTTCATTTGTTTTCTTAAGTCGTTCCTGATGGTCAAAAGAGCAAAAATATGTTTGTTTCTTTTCAAATATCTCGAAACATTTGTTAAAGATGCTCAAAAAATAAATTTTGTAATTTCGTTCGTTAATTAACTTTTCTGTTTGCAGCAAATAATGCAGTTTTGTCAATTGTAACAAAAAAACATTTCTTATGTTCTTTTACGTAACATTTTATCTACAAATTGTTGAAGTGAAACATTCCATACAAAAATAAATAAACGGGACCGTTTCGACACAACAGGACCGGGTATCAAATCCCATCCGGACCATCACCGCGTAACAAGGATTAACTATCCGGCTACACGGTACAAATATGTCTAGTGAGCCAGAAATGGGCGGCATAAAGTCTAAAGTCGTTACGTTAAAGAACAGGGAGGCAGAGCATAAATGGTTTACATCCAAAATGTTCATAAAATATTTCCCAATATGCTCGAATTGTTGAGAAAATGTTAAGGGCCTTTCAGGCCGATCTGCGTGTAAGGGGAATCATATATTAGCAAGTGCACCCCGTTCCTTCTTTTCCTTCGTACGAGACTTACGCGTATTCCCGAGAGAGAAAGCAAGGAAACAAGGATCCAAACAATTCTTTCTGTTCCAGTGTTCTAATCTAGGGTTCTAATCTAAGAACCCCAATTCCCTGGATAGAAAACGAAAACAAATTGTTGCGTTGAAGCAACTTTCGAATATTCTCTACTCTCGGAGTCGATTTTGGATAAAACTTTTTAATTTTCTGACATTATATTTTAATTCCAGTAACTATCTTTTTTTTTTTTTTTTTTTTTTTTTGCTCGGTTAGAACGGCCTGGCCGTATCAAGACTTATTTTACCACGTAGCAGGATAGTCAGTCCATGCTACGGGGGGACGGTCCGGATGGGATTTGAACCCGGTCCGGCCGTGTGGACAGGCGCCGTTTTTCACATGCACCACCGGGCCGCCCCTCCAGTAACTATCTAAAACATTGACAATTTTGCGCTGTGTTAAAATGTTCTATTTCACAATTATTGTTAAAAAAAATTTAAAAAAAGAAAAAGAAAAGAAAATTGTTTTAAAAATGTGTTAATTACGCTCCTCATTAATCTGTCATGAAATGAAGCCGTAAATTGCTTAAAAAATGATCGCTTTCATTTGACCTTTTTCAGTGGTCAAACTGACATGAAACGGTCAAGCAACTCTCAAAATCTCACTACACACAAACACGCATACATACATTGCTTGCTACACACCTTGGGATAAGCTATTTTACATTCCACAGTAAGTGGAAAAAAGGTCCCTCTTTCGGAAACGATGAAGTTTGAAATCAAATTACTTTATTTTCATTTTTAATGCCGTTTTCTGTTTTGTTTCGGTGCCACGAAAATGCAGCTGAGCTTAAAATTGTGGCCTTTGGCAATTTTGAGTTTCTTTCTGCTGTCCTTAAAAAAAAAACAATACACATTTCGTGTGAGGTTTTCGATGCCGACAGTGTCGCTTGGTGTAGGATGTTAAGGTGCGGACTGTTTCGTTTCTGGCGAAGGCAATAAACGGTGGATAACGTGACCTCCTCCGAGGAATTAGATTTTACAGACTTCGGTGAACATCTAACTTCATAAAAATGTAAATTATCGCTTTTAAAGGTAGAATTTAAAGAGAGCGATTCGGACGAGATTTGAACACACACCGGGCTATTTGATTGACGAACCTGGTGAGAGTGATCAGTTTTGCTAAGATTGAATGTACATATATGAAAGAATTTGAAAACTTTCGGACTTCGCCACAATAAGAGTTAAAGTTTTAAGAGGCCAATATCTTAAAAGTTAGTCGTATGAGTTAATTCTACTAGGAGTGAAAGGAAACAGTGAAAACTGGAAATATATATGAAGTTTACCTGTATTCTGTCGTGTAGGATCGACGCCGCTACCACGCACAAGAGTGAGGCGTCCAACCGTTTTATTCACCACAATATTAATCTTATTCATGTTCTCTTTACAATTGTTGAAATTTCTTGCATTTTATGCATGTTTGTTTAACCAGTTGTAAAAATACATATGAATAAATGTATGGCATGATGGGAATTCGATTGAATTTCGCAAAATCGCAAAGACCTCCTTTTTCATTCAATATCATATTGAAGCTATGCACCACAGTTAGTAGAATTGCGTTTCGGGCAATGGCAAATAACACAAAAGACAATTGATTGCCGAAAGATATCGAACCATTCTGCCATACCGTATTGAATGCAGCCATTCGAACGCACCTCATTAATCACTGAATGATTGTGTGGCGATGATGGATTTCGCAAACCTCAATCTATAATTTGCCTGAGCGCATTTCTGCATCCGATTATGCTTTCGAGCGATGGTGACCTTCACACCAGCAGGGTCAATGAGAAATTCCAGGCTCGCTCGCCTGTTGTGTGTGGCTGTGTGGGTGAGGAAGCATTTTTTTAATGTCGCCCTGAATGTTTCTCGTGAGCATCAATTTTGAATTGCAATCGTGAATGCACTGTTCAATATGCATCACGATTCGAAAAACTCGACCAACTGCAAGGTTTTATCGAACCGCACACACACACAAACACACGCACCAAATGATTGAACTCCATCGGTTCCAGTGTTCGTTGCCAATAACGCAATGCATCGGCACCAATTCCATACGAAGTCGGATGACCATGACGGTTAGGGGGAGGAGGAAGGAGGGAGGTAGGGTTGTGGGAAAACCCTGTAGAGCCGAAATCGATACCGAGGAAAAACAATAAACGCGAAATAATTTCATTCGCTGTTTTGTCCACTCACTCACGTCATGAATAATTGGATATAGGTTCGGTCGTTACTCGTTTTCAATTCATCTGTTTACTTTTGAATACCTTTATCAATTCAGTCTGACTTTCCTTTGCTGCAGTTTTGCACGATACACAACCATATTGGTGTCCGTTGTGCTACAAAAAACAATGAGAATATACACTTAATTGTTACTTTGAGTATTTATTATTTTAATTTTTCAAGAAGCAAAAACCTTAATCAACATCCAGTTAAAAAAATAAGATAAGTAAGCAACATCTCCATCAAGCAAATGTTGTAATTATTCTTCATTTATGATATAGCATCGTTCATTAATCGACGCACAATTGATTCACTTTTTGGTATGGTAACACGTAATCTTAAAACGGCATAAATATAAAATTGAAGGAAATGCTTAACAGTCGTAATATAATTTACTGTCAGATAGATATGTGTACACATAAAGTACATACAATGCGTGTTTCAATCAAACCGGCATAAAAAAAAATAAAAAAAATTAAAAAAAACGGCCTAACTTGTAAGAGATAGGGAAGGAAAAATCAAACAAGTTTATTTCTTGTTTGAAGTAGTAAGATAATTGGATCAACAGATTAAGATAAATTATTTCGGTACACCATATCAGCTTACCCACTTCTTCGCAAAAATTACCATTCCACCTGAACGAACTTTCCCATCCGAAGACGATTTTCCTTACCGTTCAAAAATCGGAACGGTGTAAATGGTTCTCGGTACGTAAGAGAACGCCTGCTTCCTTCGCCTTTTGCGTGATTTACAGGATGAACCGTTCAGCCGGGGCCAACCGAGACCGTGTGAAGGCAGACGTTAACTATGAGAAAGGTGCTTTAATGCAACAATTTGTTTTCGTTTTCCATCCGCTGGTTTTCTGGGGTTTTCGGGGCAGAAAGAATTGTTTGCAACCTTGTTCACTTCGCTCCCTCGGGTGTGTACGGGTTTCGTGCGGTGGAATCGGTTGTGTGTGAATGGTAGAGCAACAAGGACGAAGGTACAGGGTATCGTGTTAATATATCATGCCCTTGACACGCAGATCGTACCGTAAGCGGCTTAAAATCTTTGTCAACAAATCAAGTGTATTTTGGAAAAAAATCGCTACCTTAGGCAACGAAACTATCCTCATTTACTGGCCATTTGTATACCGTTGTGCTGTCTGCTCATTGCACAAAAGTTTCTAGACTTATGTCACTGTTTATTTTTACCTAACATGGTTTATTGTAATATGAAAATAATCTGATTTCTTGATATTTTCCAGACGCTTCTTAGAAGGGTCCTTTTTTAGCACAAAGGTATGTAACATGACATTTTGTTTAGTTTGGGTAAATATTGTAAGAATGTATTTCAACTTCTCTATTCCGTTTCAACACTGTTAACCTGTAAACAGGATATATTGGTAAAATTGTTATACTATTGCATAAGTTAATATTAACCGTTTATTATTCATTAAATTGGTATATCTTTTCTGCGCAATATCAGTATTTGTATATCATGGTTGACACAACAAAAAAGAATTCAAGTGCTTATGGATTGAACCTTTCCATTTCATCACCTTTGGCTCTTTCCTCCGACCCATCCATCCCCCTGTATACACCGAAAAGCTTTAACCAAAGAGACAAACATAAACCTTTTGCTTTCAAACAACTGCTGTATCGGAGTGCAAATTGCACTTCAATGTTTCAGCAAGCAATGCCAATACCAACAATTACGAGATGGTCATGTCTAGACGAAAGGACATTATTATTGCATTATTTCGACCGGGATCAATGTACATACCTACCTCTTGTGCAGCTTTTATAACACTCTTCGATTCGATCGATTGCACGATCGAGGTCAAATTTTCGATGCCTTAAATCATTCAAGCAACTTATAAACTTGTTTTCTGGGAAGCGATGAGAGCCCTTAACAATTTTTGTGATTTCAATCATTTGTGTTTGAAAGCACAAAATATATATTTAAGAGAAATTTTATATATTATGTATCATTTCCAAACCGAGGAATTATTTTGCCCAGCGTTACAGCATGTAATTTAAAATATTTAGGCATTTGGTAATAAACCAAAAGAGACTTTAAACATTTCCATGACACAGAATAAATGCTATGTATTAGAAACCATTGTATCTCAATTCCATCCCAAAAATGCTTCGATCGTTCACGACGGTCACAGGAAACAGGTGATGCTATGTGTGATTTGCTAAACATAACCGTAGGCCTACACTTTGGGATGCGTGAGGGATGTGATTGTAACGGCTGATAGGACTGGTGTGGAATAGCTAACGTTACGCTTCGTTAGAATGATGCGCATAGTTGAACAGTGTTGCTGAAAATACGAAATAAATATCCAATTACATGCTTGAAGTAGGGCCGTAATTCCTTCGCTTCAAAATCGCACGTCAATGTCGGTAATCTAAAACCCGTTTAATCCGTGATGTGCAACGTAAGCAACAAAAGCATTATGGCATTTTGATTGGCAAAATGAAGTGCACGAAACAGTACCAAAAATTGGCTATGAAAAATGTATCATGTCAATGTAAAAAATGAAATACTACATAAACTACTGTTAGAAGGCAATGTCCGTGAATTTGATTCATTGGTAAAGATATTTTCAATTGGCAAAGATGCAATCCAAATAATAGTTTTGACAAATGAAGAACAATGTTACCATCTCAATTGATATGATTTCCTTTTCTCAACTTGGCTTTTCTTTTGCTTTTCCGTGTACTAGACTTGTAAATTAATTGCAGTATAGTATGCCAGTAATGCAGTTTGCAATGGAAAGAGAATTACAATCCTAGTATTGTAACAACCGCACTTGCAAGAATGATTAGAGCAGTCCAATTTGTTCTTTAAATAACCTTTCCTTTGAACCACAACTGTGGTTTCTTTCAAGCAGTTTCCATGTTTCTCGTTGCGATCGACACAGATAAGAAACTGTCTTTGTAAAAGAAGCTGTCAGTGAGACATGTGAGCTGAAGTTCCAAAAAACTAAAGTACAGCAAACTGCAACATTGTTCCAGTTAAGCGTTCTATACACCATTCAGTTGCATATCTCATGAAACCATCAACATTGAAGTGTTTTTTTCTCTCTTTTTAAAATATATCTACAAACTCTTTTCTTGTTTTAGTTCGTGTACCTATATGGTAACTGACAAAAATTGGTTTCTTTTTTTGTTGGCTACGATTCAAAAGTAATTTTTAACTCCTTTTCTGATTGCGATAGCCGCACAAAAAGGAGCCAAACCAGAATTATAAGGAGTTTGTTAAAAAATAATTTTTTGAATTTGATCTTTAAAAAAACTCTCATGTTCGAACGTTTCGTCCACATTTTTAGCCTTTTCCAGTTTCGCTGTTTGTCAAGCTAATGAATATGTACCGGCAATGGGCAGGTATGTGGTTCTAATGTGATGTATGCGATAAATTAATGATGAAAAATAAGGGCCCTCGAGCGATGCTGGATTGGTCGCATCATCGTTACGCTAGAGTGAGCTCATTATAAGCACCATGAAAGCAATCAGGCTAATTATAAATGACAGTCAATGCATACTATCCATCATGGCGGGAGCTTATCTGGCATTCGATCTGTTTTGTATACTTCACAGATGAAAACGGATCAATTGTGCAGAAAAAAAGGCGTTTCTAATAATTCGTGCGTTTAAAAAAGAATTCACATAGGTATTTATGTCTTGCTTACACGAAATATGAAAATGAAAGCTAATAAAATACTTTTATTTAACATCGATTCAAATTTTTGAACATAACGGAGCGTTTTTATTGATATGTAAAAAAATGTGTGATAATAATTGTGTGATAATAAGAATGGCACATTTATTGTTTTAATTACAATAATACCAAATATTTGCTTGAATTCCTATCGGACATAAACGAGCTCAATTATCGAGTATGACAAACATGCTTCGCATATTTAACTGAGATTGACTGATAATCTACTTGAAACAGGTAAACAATAAAAGCTTGTGAATGTTCTGATTTTCATAACTAATTAAATAAAATTGTCAAGTTATGTGCTTTGTGAATTTATAGAAAATTCTCAGCCTTTGACAATCTTATTATTAAAACAAAAACAATCGTTCAGAGGATCTCTCCGTTAAGTAACTCGTGAGTGCTTTGAGTACCCCGGTCCAAACGTAAGCGAAATAAAACACCGGGCGTCTCCATGTGCTCTCCAGACTCCGCAAACTTAACACGCAGAGAACATGAACCCGTCGTTACCGTTACCAAAGAGAACTCGCTGGTGTCCTGTTTCGCTAGAATAATAAAGATAAATTTACGAGCAGGAGAACCCGAGAGCTGTAGCTGGCTGGAGAGTAATAGAGCATCAACAGTATGCTCTCGTTTGCTGCAGAATTGGCAAGGATGCAACACATCTCTGATAATGACATTCGGGATTCAGTTTCTTGTGAACTACCGTTTGATGCTATCGTGTTTATCGTATCGTTCGCTAGAAAAACTTCCATACACCCAGCGCATAGTATATGTTTCGCCATACGGTGACAGGTTAGAGGAATTGTTTTCGTATCACACCAATCGGTTTAGCTCAGCGTGTTGAAGCGTGTGAAAAATCCAGTGTTAATGGAATGTAAATAAATTAACGAAACCAATCAATGGGAGAGTTCTCCATCTTGGAGTTTGGATTGGATTTAAGCACAGTAAATGGAATATGTGTATGAGACCAATTTCATGAAAGATGTTGGAAACTGGCCAAACGTGAAGCTTTTCTTTTGTGAAGTGTCTCCAAATACTAACGGATTACAGTGCAAATGGAAAAGATAAATTATTTCCACACACAAAAAAAAACAAACCATTAGTCAGTGAAAAAAAGTGTTTTACAAAGTAGTTCCATATCATTAGATGTGTTTTGCATTAAATAATGTGTGTTTAAATTGTTTGTTAAAATTAGCTTAACAATAAGCAAAGTTTTAAATTTTTCTATTACTTACAGTAAGACACATGTGATCGAAAATTTATCAGCAACCAAGTGGATGTAATGTAAGGAAGGAGAAATATTAACGAGTTTACTGCGTGTGCCTAACGTGTCATTAGCTCCCGGCATCAATCCTAATGACACTCGGGCTTAATCCAGCAAAATCTCGTTCATATGGTGTGAAAACTCAGTGTGTGAAACAATTACAGCACTTTTCGTACGAGATGGCTATCAGCACATGTAACAGATTACCGTTCGCTATTCCTGTTCCGCTCACTGCCAGTGGATGAGTGCGTCTGATTATATTATCGTTTGTAATCCTACCCATTATCTACGAAGCAACAATTTACCCTAAGACAAGATAGCAAAAAAAAAGCATCTCAACTTCCAGCAACAGCATGCTGCCCGAGGAATAAATGAAAAGTTGCACAAACGATGCCGTAGTCGACGTTTTCGTGACCATCATTTTGCAGTGTAAAAATGTGCCATCCGGTTGACGTCGTAAAAATTAATTAAAAGTTAAATTAAACCTATCGTTGTTCCACGTTGCCGCCCGCAACACGGGCCCGCAGCCACAGCTGACGGCAAAGGAGGTTGGTTTGCTAAAAGCACAATGCATTTCATGTAATGAGATTGCTGCCGTTGCTGTAGCTGCACCCGTTCCGGAAAACCACTTGTATGCTGGATCGTCCTGCCGGTGCTAGTGTGTGCAGTCGGTCGTGTTGGTCGTGGTCGGATGAATGGTTCGTCGCGCGTTCAATGTTGTCGGTGGCTTGTCGAGGCTAGTGTGTCGGTGTGTTTGAGTGCGTGTGCGTGCGCTCGTAAGCTAGGATCGAGAAGGCAAATTCCCCAAACCCGCTCGGTGTACTGGCAGTGATAAATATGCGTGACCCTTGTGGCCCTCAACCAGGAGAAACTGGTCGTTTCGGTGGTGCGGTGATCCAGCCACGGCGGTACAGGCAGAAGGCGTTGTCTGCGGTGAAAAAGAGTGAGCATAATTTAGCGCTGTTGGTGACATCCGCGTGGTTTGTTTGTGTGCGGAAGGTACGGAAAAGCCCGCCAACGCTTGCGAGTGTTTGTGCACATCGGTAAAACATCACACCGTTTTACTGAGGCACCGGGGTAAGTCAGGCTCAACTTCGGCCGAAGCTGCTTGCTGTTAGTGCTGCGGCAGTCGATAGTGACTCGACACGAATTAGACGGAAGGATATTACCCAAAAACCACCCACCCTATTAAACAACGAAGGCGTTAAGCACGAGGGTTTTTATCGGTACCTTCGGTCCGCCCCGAAAACTTGCCATTTTCAAGAGCCCATCGCTGCGCGTGAATGAATCGGTGGATAGTTTTAACATTGTGGATTGCAAGCAACGTGGCACAATTTATCAAACCATTTATGTGCAGTTTGAAGTAATTAGTGAAGATGTTCAATCAATTACTCTTCTATGTTGGAGTCTACATACTACTGTTGCAAAGCAGAACCGAAGGTAAGTTGCGCTGTTAAAAAAAACGAAACGACAAACTTCGTTTGAACAAACTTTTATTTACTCTCAACTTTACGACCATTTCTGATTGGGGCGTTGGAGTAATGTATCCATTATGCCCGGATAGCTCCCAATGCTGCAGTGTACCGCTTTTCGCGTTTTTCGCTGAAATGGACTCAGGTGTATGCGTTTAACACCGTGCTTACACAACGATCATTCGGCAAAGCAAAAAAAAAATAATATAAAGCACGACAGAGTGTTTTACAGCACATGTTTTTAGTAAAAAGAGCAAACCGGAAGCGATGAAAAATATTTCAAAGGGCCCGTAAACCATCACAAAAACGGTATACAATTTAGGTTACGATAAAAACAGAATATGCAAATTGAAATAAAACAAAATCACTTTACTGCAACAATTTTTTTAAACCTACCTTTTCATGGCTAAAGTGGCAGTTTAAGCTGATGATAAATTAATATGGGGAAACACATGATAATGGATTATAGTTTGCCTTTGCTTATTTTTGGTAAGACTTAAGAAGCGTTATGAAACTTTGTAGTACCTGAGTTTTCATAATAGTGAAAAATATATTATTCCTTTTTTTTTGCAGTCATTGTACTTGTTGCGCAATCGGATTATGAACCGTAATTAACTAGGTTAGGTGAAAGTTTTTTTTAACTTTTTTTTAACAATTTCTGTTAAGCCGTAGAGTAACATGTTACATGTAACGTTACATCAATAAACATTTACATAGCAAATGTTTTTTTTCTAAAATCATAAAAAATGAACTGATAAACCATTAAACGTAGTAATGCAAAATGTAACGAGGAATACGAAAGAATAAAAAAACGGTAAAAAATAAATAAAATAAAAAATGGGAATAACTTATCTACTGATTTTTTACCGTTTGTGGTATTAAAAGCGATTTTATAAAACGTTACTTTATCCATGCTTACGATCATTCACATTTAATTATCACATGATTATGCATCCGTACTGTACCGTAGGATCCGGGGCGACCCGTTGATGTATATGATAGTGGCGATGGTCTCTACACGACAGGACGGAGTCTTGAATCCTATCCGGACAGAACGCCTGTACGCAGGACTGACTAGTGGGTAAATAAAGTACCTGAAAGCCAGTAATTGCAAGCCACGGCCTCTTGAGGTTGTAGTGCCTCAGAAGACGATCTCAAAGATCAAGGATGCTTTCGCTAAATGAAAGTCCTAGTTGATTATAGTTTATCTTGTCAGATGACTGGACCCAAGGCTTATTCGAATATCTATCTATGAATGGTATTTGTTACAAAGTCTCGATTTACTAATGATGAGTTTTTCGTAAGTTAATGCGCAAAGTTCATAAATATTCGTTAATTTCCCCTAAACCTTGTTCATTATTTATATCTACAACACAAAAGGGCAAGTTTACCTCATTGCCGGATTTGTACGTAGATTTGTACTTTGTACACGTCCTGTACCCGTTTAAAATCGGCAAAGGTACCAGCTACATCAATACTCTGCATGAGGCTATACAAAATAAGAAAATATGTTTTTAGAATTGTACACACGTCAACCATAATAGAATGAATTAAACGGCAAAACGCCGTCGTACTGAATTAAATTGATGTTAAAATATAAAAAGTGATAAAATTACATACATATTTTAGAATAAACACCATAATGGTCCAACCAGCCTTTTAACGTTAAGGTATCAAAACAGATTTGATTAATGTGCATGCTATTCAATATGTCTAAGGGGGCGGTGCTGCATATGATAAACGGCGCCAGTACACACGGCCGGACCGAGTTCAAATCCCATCCAGACCGTCCCCCGTATCAAGGACTGTCTATCCGGCTACGTAGTAAAAATAAGTCTAGTAAGCCAGAAATGGCCGGCGTCACCTGTAAAGTCGTTAAAGCCAAAAAGAGAGATTCAACATGTCTATAGACTCAAATAGTCTAAACTCATACAAAAAGTTTGTAGCTGTTCTATCTTTTAAAAACTGTTCTATCTCTTAATAACCAAAAAAGCTTACCTAGCAATGAAGCTGTAGGGTTTTAGATATTAAAAATATTTATTAGGTTCTAATGATTTATCTATAAGTACATTACAATTGTAGAAAAAATGATGCTCAGTTGAAATTCCTTCTCAAACAGTTTAGGGAACGTTGATGATGTTGTTATGAATGTTGTAAATAAAAAATACCAAAAATTACATAAAAATACTATGCTTCACCTACCTAATCGTTGTGTGGCCATTCCACAAAGTTGTTAAACATGATGGTGGATACTACTTTTTTAAACAGTTTTTTTTTGTTTGGCCTGAAAACAAAGCACAAACTGGCCATGGTTGGGAAACATCTTCGGGGCAGTTGAGCAAAAAATCGCATTTTGCTTACGCTTTGATTCGAAACGTTTGCTTTTTTCCGTTCCACAGTTTCCGTCAGCTCAAGCATGATGACCACCACGACCGAGGAGTCTGCCGCTTTACAACCGTACTTTGATTTTGACGTGCCCCGCAATCTAACCGTAACCGTCGGTCAGACCGGGTTCTTACACTGCCGCGTAGAACGTCTTGGGGATAAGGATGTAAGTATTTGTATCTGACGGTGAAGCATCGGGTCTCCGGACGTAGTATCGAAACGCTGCATTGATGTACGTGCTGCTAGATACTGTAGATGATTCATTTCGTAGATCTTTCACGTTCGCAATCGATTATCGTTTCCTGTTGAGCAGCAGTGATGAGGGTAAAATTGGTTTTCGTTCTCAAACAATGTTACACGATAGTGATAGAGGATCAGGCTACCTGAGAATGAAGGTAGTATTTTTTTATCGGTCTGGTAAATCTTTCACATTCCATCACCAAACCACAATCGCAGACCATCGCACCAAAGATCAAACGAAAGCTTAGAAAATGATAAATCTCTGGTAACGATTTAGCACCAAACAATACAGCTGAGATTTGCTGCAGTATGTTTTATTATAATCATTTCGCATATAAAAACAAATGCCTAGAACAGACTTTGGATTCCATTTTTTTTATAAAACGTGTTTGAACCAGCTGGGGATTTTTTTTTCAAATTGGAAGAAAAACTTACTTTACATTCCTTTACGGCTGCAGGTGGCATGGATACGGAAACGAGATATACACATACTTACAACGGGCGCTTCAACGTATACCTCGGATCAACGTTTCCAGGTAAACACGTGCGCGAAACATGTTCATTGAATATTAACGGCACACGGATGTAAAAATCATTTCCCCGTGCATACGTGCTTGAAAAACTTATTTCCTTTTTAATTTCATTCCAGGTTATCCACCCAGAAGGTTCAGTCAATTGGACGCTGCAGATAAAATATCCTCAAGTGCGCGACACGGGCGTGTACGAGTGTCAAATTAACACGGAACCTAAAATGTCACTGTCCTACCTACTTAATGTTATTGGTTAGTATGAACTCGTTTCTTCCCAATACTGGGAACAGCGTTAAGTAATGTTGATGTAATTCGATGATTTTTTTTAAACAAAAACATGTAAACCAACGCTGCTTCGACATTTACCATTTAAGTAAAGATCCTTATTACTAAGAAAATAATCTAACAACTTTTCACTCCCACCTACATTACTTAGAACTGCGAGCGAGAATCCTTGGTCCAGCAGACTTATTTGTCAAATCAGACAGCGAAATCACGATGACATGCGTTATTCAGCAGGGACCACACGAGCTAGGGACTATTTTTTGGTACAAAGGTATGTTACATTTACGCGCAATAGATGTAATAAGCTTGCGTTTTTCGATTTCCTAGCTAAAAGCATTTATTTCATGACATTGCATTTCAAAGAGAAAATATTTATATGATTTTACTGTTTCTTTTTTTTTCTTTGCAGGATCTACGCTCATCGAGCCTATGGCGCAAGAAAATGAACTGCTTTCTAGTGAAAATCGTAGAATTACCGTCGAAACAGATTGGACAGAAGTTTTGACATCTAGGTAAGATGAATAACAGTTGTAATTACGTATTTGTTTACCATACTTTACCATAATTTATGTTTAATCTCTTTCTTTATTTTATTTCATTTAACTTTTAACTTGTTTATTCATATTTCTTCTTTTCGGTTATTTAATTTTCGTTTAATATTAATAAGTATCTTTACTTGTAAAAGTATCATTTTTCAATAAACTTTTCATAATATTACGTTTTTTTATATTGCAATAGGTTAAAAATCAAAAGGGTTGTACAAAGCGATACAGGAAATTATACGTGCGTTCCAACGATGGCGAAGTCGGCAAGCGTCTACGCCCATGTGATTAGCGGTAAGTATACTGAACGGTATGACAATGTCACATATACTTCCGTGATTCTCATAATAGAAGGAATACACTGCTACAGAATTATAAGATACATATTGTATGCATCGTACACAGCGATAGAGAAAAGAGTTCTGCAATGATACGTTTGCACTCTTTGTCTGTTTGAACACATGCCCACCTGCGTTTATGCATAAGTTGCACACAGAACCATACTAACAACGGGGGTTTTCATACATACCATAAAACTCTACCAACGCACAACATTCGTTCATTGCTTTATCATTTGAACAATATATATTTGTTCATTGCACACAGAATAAACAGCAAAATGATGGTATGGTTTGAAGCAATATCCTTACAAGAACATACCAACAAAAATAAACCCTTAGCATGGTAACGATGGAGCGAGAACTCATCAAAGCTTATTAAAAGCAAACATTGAACCAATTATGGCGGCGAAGCAAACAAACAAAATAAAATTTATTCGCAATTACAATTAAAAAGAAAGCTGAGTACGAATACGGGGAAAAGTTTAGCAATCTTTTAAAAGCAGTTCCGTTATCGTAGATTCTTGCAGGCAATCAATAAAATAACTCGAAGTCAAACAAAATCAATCTGTTTGTTTCATCATTAAGCAGTGTATATTGAACTTTATTTTGTTTTCTGCTGAAAAACGTAACGAATTCAATTAATGATTTGGTTTTCATTTAAATTATTTCGAAATCAAAAGTTCGTTACATGGGTCAAAAAACAATTGAACCACTTGGTAAATTTATAAAAGAATAGTGTAATGGTAAATAAGAAAAAAAACTTATAACAAGAAGAAAATTTGTTTTATGTTTAAAAATCACAAAACATTCTGACGCTTAAAATTGGGCCGCTTTCTCCACCACTGAAAATCCATTAATTTCGTTGCAGGTGAACACCCGGCCGCGATGCAGCACAATGCGGCATCCAAAGTGTCACAACAAACGTTTTTGCTGCAAACAACGGCATGTATCATATGTTTAGCAGAAGTAGCATTAATAAGATATTTGCTAGGCAAAGTCAGACTGATTGGACGTTGTTTGGTCGGTGTTGATCGAGTAAGATGAAGCGTAGCATTGCCCTGCATTTGGCAGTAATGTACGAGATGGTTGCATCTAATTTCTAGAAACTCTAGCTAATAAGAGAACATTTTCCGGATGCAGGGATTATTTCAGTTTCAATACTAATAGGACAGTTTAATATTATTTCAACTGTGCTTACGAAGAAGGTACGGCATGTTTTTTTTTTATAATCTGCAGATAGACAAAGGCGTAGACTCTGAAGACATAGTTGAGTAGTGTAAAAAGGTAAGGAAAAGTTCACCACATCAAGCTAAAAGAACAAACACACGAGTTCGAGCAAACTTCTTCAGGACCTTGAGACAGTCTCGGAAGGTAAAATCACACTTGTGGGAAGGAATTCGATTACGTTTATACTTTGCCCAGTAGGTTCAACTGAACGTGAAACTGTACCTTGTAAAAGAAATCCGGTGCTCGTAAATTCAAAACCATTACAATTACTGCAAACATTTTTTCTCCTTTGTTTTATTTGGAACTCCTATTTCTGTTCATCCTGTATCATGAAATATTTTAAAACTTTTTTTATTATTCTTGCTGTGTTTGTTTCGTTCTTTAAGAAAATTTAAAATTATTGAATAATACATTTTTTGCTTGACTTCATATTTTAGCAAATTTTTAACACATTTTTGTTTTTCCATTACTCAACCTAATTCGTTTTGCACTTCTCTATCACTAGACCAATTAATTATTAATTGTGTTTTAATAAACAAACGAAAGCGATAAAGGGTAGATTTGCTACCGAAGCACATAAACTAAAACTTGATGAAGCGAATCGCAGCACGTACGCAGGTTGCGGTAAGCTTTCACTGGTCCTGTGTGGAAGCCTTTTATGAGCTCCATTATCACATCGATGAGTCTCCTGCGGTGTGAAAAGGGGAACTTTGATCTTTCGCTGGCCCGGCTAGTTTGATGATGCTTCCGAATGTGACGCTTTGTTAAGACTGTTAATTAATTTGTCATCACATCTTCCGAACCGTCTCGGATGCTGCCAGTCAGTGGGTAAAACGATAATCTTAAGTTTGTTCAAAAGTTAGATCCGGTATTTAAAACAACCCTTCTGGCGGAAGCTAGTGTCTTACCCGGTAACAGATTGCTTTGGGGCCATCTGTGGCCACGCTGAGGCAGCGCCAAACTTCGCATTCTCACGAACCGGGATGGTTGATTATTGTTGCATGAGCAAAATAAGCCGCCAACGAAGCCACCGGGGGCGGTAGTTGAAAATAGATGGTTGGATTCAAGGGATCAGACCAAATCCCACCACACACCTGGCCACGGCCAGCATCGATCGGTGAAAACCAAATGTGATTTTCTTTAACTATACACCCACCGAACAACGGTGGTGCGAGCCGGTATACTATCAGCCCCATAATGGCTGCTTTCGGACAGATGCTTTCCGGACTGTGGTCGAAGTTTTCGCTACGAGCAGTATCGCACGTTGTGTGCGGTTATTCTAATCATCCCAAGCCTACCGATCCATCTTAACGAGGAAACACCCTTAGGTGTACCGGAAATTATGCAAGATGGACTACGAAACGGTTTTTATTCCCATCATGGGAAAGGGAGTGTGTGTGTGTGTGTGTGTGTATGAGAGAGAAAGAGAGGGAGAGAGGTAGTGTACGGCCATATGGCACAGGATGTGGGTATACCTTCATTTTCATTAGGTGTTATGATTTTTTTTTACGATGTTGTGTTTTCTTGAAACGTCCAACATGTTTTCATTCATGAGTTTGAAATTTTCACCGATAAATTTATTCATCATCGTGCTTAACAATTTAGGAAGCTAAGAATTAAATTGAAATTTTGATCGTTTCACTAATTTGATCACCTTTTGGTGGTATTTTATTCTTCATTTTGGAAAATTTTGCTATTCATAATTTCATTGAAATATTGTTTTATCATAATTAATTGTTTTTTTTATCAATTTTGTTTTTGAACCAATAGTAACAACGTCTAAATTTCTTTCTTTCCCGTAGCTAAATCTTATATCATTTCATTACATTTAAAAGGATAGACATCACGCAAACGACGATAGTATAATTATATTGTACATATTACACGATTTAAATTTCAACATACTGCAGAATTAATCAATTGTATCATACAGACACACCTTAAAGGACACGAACAGTTATCTGTAGCGTAGCACATCATGTCACTTTGAAAATGAAACAACAAAACACACATAAACACTTTGTACAGTGCGCAACACTCCGTAGGACGTAGTATGATTACCGATAGAACAATTTGCCTGGAGCAATCATTAGGACAATAGCCGATTTGATTTGAGATTTGTTTTTTGTTGCGCTTTTCCCTACTTAGTGACGGATGTTCACGAATGCGTTATGGAACTTTGACAAGTTCCTACGCAAGTTTACGAATACATACAGCACATTACATTTGCACACACATTAAATTGTTTTAACTGATACAATAAATTACCGTTATTTGATTGAAACCATGGCTCATTTCCCCATAACAATGCAACCCAATAGTGGATGCGATGTTGGTAATGAACTCTCTAGAGAACGAATTTATTTTCGTTGCTCGTTTTATATAAAAGACGAGCCAACTTTTCTTTTCATACAAATAATTTTGAAAAAAAATCACATTCTTAACTCAAATTTTTAAAAACTTTTAAAAGGAAATAAAAAAGAAAAGATTTGTGAAGATAAATTGTTGAATTGAGTATAATTTTTAAATTTGGTTATATTATGTCTAAATTTGTTTTTATTCAAGCTTTAACAAAGCTATAAAGCACACAGAAAATCATGAAATGAAATTTAACATTGTTTTAGATAAATNGAAAAGATTTGTGAAGATAAATTGTTGAATTGAGTATAATTTTTAAATTTGGTTATATTATGTCTAAATTTGTTTTTATTCAAGCTTTAACAAAGCTATAAAGCACACAGAAAATCATGAAATGAAATTTAACATTGTTTTAGATAAATGACATATTGTTTACATATACTTCGTCAACAAAACCAAAACAAACTTGTAAAACAAGAACACTCAATCTTTGAAAAAGGAAATAAAACCAAAATAGAGTTGTTTCGAACTATTTTAATGTGCGTTTTATTCATAACTTTTTTTCTTTACAATCATAACCAGGCTATTGAAAGATTTTATTTCGGCTGTATTGCTAACTTTTCGTGCATCTTTAAGTCTGTTTCTACAATTCATACATCCGAAACTACCAAAGCTTGTTAATTCCAATTGTAGGTAAACAACATAACGTGCTGAAATGAATTCCGATTATACGCGCCCAACCGTGTTGAGCTTTATTTTTACTTTTTACTAAGAAAAACAAAATCCTACTTCCGGACATTGAAAATAACCTCATTTTCTTCCGCTTAACCAGCCTTCCATAAACCGACACCGGCTGGAGAATTCGTTATTTAGATGATGTTTCCCAGCCCCTGCCCTTACTTTAGCTCGGAATTGAAAGCGAAGAACAGAGAACATCAGCGAACCGAACGTAAAGATTGAGGATAATTTATCGCACCAGCACTCATTGGGATGGAACGGTTGTCCCGAAGATGCCTTGAGCAGATAATTAATCAATTTCCGGCAGGTGAGACAAAGTCGTTCTCGATAGCACTGCCTTGGAATGTGGTTGTTCTGATTTCTGATAAATAGGTTCGTGCTGCTGCCAGAACTCGAGCAGAGGTTTGTGGTGTGGCTGTAATACAACTCGTCGCAGATTTGGCTAAATAGAAGAACTGGAAACGTACAATGTAGCGAAACAATAAAGCTCAACAAGAAAGCAGCCTGGAGTGATTCCGTCAGCATACATAACCTTAGTTAACTACAGATTTCTTGAGAATGCTGCTGGTTTTTAAGTTAATTGGATCAGTGAGACGAGATCCAATGAGAAAATGTTTAAAGTTCGAAGCACTGCTTCTGTGATGTTTCATTGTAATCGCGTTTTATATAAATAGCTGCTTCGCAGCTTTATTTATTCTTAATCACGGTATTGTTCACATTACATTTCTAACACATGCTTTTCAAACACGTGCCATGTGCGATAGGTATGTTTGCACCTCGTGGTATGCAAGCGTAAAGTATGACATTGAAGAATAAATTCCTGGCATTCCACAATTTTCCTGTTTCCGATTTACAATAGAGGAAAATTAATGTTCACACAGCTTTAATCACTTTTAACTGCATTGTAACTGGCTTTCTGGGTATCAACACATGTGAAAGTAAAATAATTTCCGTCTATGTACAAAAAAAAATACAACATTACATTGCAAAGTGTGTTTGCAGCGATGGATGTCACTGGCTCGTTTCTTTGCCACTATACTCTGAAGCTGAGTAATGCTGATAGCTCACGGAATTATTTAACGTACCATGTACATGGGCTTGGTGCGAACGTAACGTTAATGTCAGTTGAAATCTCGTACTCGTCATTTCCAAAGTTTTCATTTGCAAGCGCGTCAAACCGGCCGAAAACCGGTTGACAGTCGGCAACCTGGTGCTCGGTAAGCCCTGAGGGCTAATGGATGCGTTAAGAGCACTGCTTCATCCTGACTCCATTCATTAACGTTCACTCCTACATCGTCATAACTCAAATGTGTTGCCATTTTTCATCCCCGGTCACGTTCATTTTTCTCGCGCACTGTTGACATCACACGCCACCGTTTTCCTGACGCTAGGATGTGTGCAGAAGTGCTGATCCGTATCGCAACGCCGGGGCCATTGAAAGGTTCTGCTGGAACCGGGCTTGATGCTTGGCGTGGTGCTTCAACGTAAATATCCGCCGGGGCGGTGCTTAAGGCGGATGTGGCAACAGCGCAGGAAACAAACTCTGCAGTGATGTAGATCGTAAGTCGTCGAGCGGTACGTGCCTTTTGGATAGGGAAGCTACAATCATTTTATCGTTTGCCGAGGGCTGGTTTTAAGCGCTTTTATCAAGACTTGACACGCCAATGGTTCATGCTGCATCGGGTTTACTGCGTGGTTGTTACGTACAAACATCGCCCGCAGTCTATTTGCTCACTTGTAAAGCCCTTTGTAAAGTTCGATCCGGGTGCATCAAGAACAAACGTGGGAATTATTGTGTAGTTGAATGAAACACGGAACGAAATCGCGCTAATGCGCTATCCAAATGTTTGCACTAATTTTAATCAAAACGCACCACGACTTGGTATGAGTTAGTACACATCAACTACACGGCAAACAATTGACACACACGCCGTTTTGGTGCGCGACGAAATAACGGCCAAAATTGGTGCAGAAGTAGAAACTAAATCGTAATTAATGCTTCGCAGGTACGTCAGCGTGTCGACCTACCAGGGACGGATCAAACCTTAAACACCGTACCGTCAGATTGATATCATTAACAGTTTTTGCGTCACGTTTCATTTCGGAACACCTACTGTGCTGTGAATGAGATTCTTCCATTTTCGCATGATTACTTATTTGCGTCGCTTCTGCGTTTCATGATGATTTACATTTAATTACATTTTTGGCTAGCATTTTTTTTTGCCTCGCAGGAAATGGAACTAATGATTTTTCTGACTTT
>CM028106.1:43265479-43276533 GCA_016170015.1 Anopheles longipalpis
TTGCAAAAAAACAACTTATTTTTGTTTTCTTAATTATCAATCAATAATACTCTCCTGGCCCCAACCATAACTATCTCGATGTTCTACGAGGCTTTGAAGCTCAGTTCCTGCACGGTCATTGCCTTTATTGATTGTACGATACGATCCTACCAATCAATGACGATGCGAAAAACACATATCGGCTACTTCGCATCGTGCACTACGTATGAGCTAAGATTGAAGCTACAAGATACATTCACTTACACCTGTCCATATGGCTAAACGTAGCTATCATACCCTGTTCAAGAATTACACACCCTCCGTAAGCAGGTACTTACTGATACGCATCAAACTGGCCTAATTAATGACGTCTCTGTCGTCAACCATAGCAACGATATAACACGCTCTGTTTCTGAATCTGATCTTGCTCATCGTTTGCTCTTGTCCATGGCGAGAACGTCTGTCCCAGGGGAAACAAGCTGATGAGTACACTGTGATGTGTGTTCACATCATTACCATGAAAACATATTGAATAACATAGCAGCTATGCAGTAAACGACAGAGTTCAAGAGATAGTATAGGTTAAAGCTCTTGATTTGTACATTTTCTTGACCACAAAAGGGACTTCAACAGCATGAACAACGATTCTATAAAAATTTGACCGTTTACCGGATCGAAGATTCTTGTGCAATAGGGAATATTTATAGTTCTCGTAATCAATAAAATTATCAACCTATGTTGCATTTATTAAAAAAAAAGTGTTTTGTAAAGTACAGAAATATATAGTGTAAAATCAGGCGTTTGATTGAGCTTTACACTATGATGAAAACATTTATAATTTTTTGGAACAATGTATCTGTTATATATTAAAATGGAATATAAAATTACAAAATAATTAATTTGTTGCTTAAATTAATAAATACTTTGTTTTAAATTTATAAAGACTTTATGCAACTCCTCGGGCTTTTGTTGCTAAATGTCATAAGGAATCATTCAACTGTTACGTAACACTGGAAGAGGGGACGGTCAAATTTGTGTAACGTGACATATAATAAAATACTCTAAAATTCAGAATTTTTAATCCATGCTTGAAAAATACCAGTGACTGATGGTGTGAGTAAGTAGGACGAAAAGTAAAGTATTGTTCGACTCATTCGTTTCGTAAATTTCTACATGATCATCCGGTTAAACATTTTGAAATTAGATTAATTACAAGTATAAAATATGATACACTATTAACGATTAAAATTAATGTACGAGCTAATTTGCGCGTGATGATTTTACGGCACAAGATCAACAAAAACAGTGATTACTATTTCATACGCAAGACACAACACCTGGGCATCATTTTTATCGATGTGTACAAAAGCAAGCAGTTTCCACAACGTGTACGGAACATTTTTCTCTTTCGCACAAAAGGATAGTACATTTTCTAAGTCCCACAACACGTCCGAGCCGGACTTAGCGCACAGCTAACTGCATCTAATTTGTACGATTGGGGAGATGGAAACGTTTTCTTCTCTTTGATCCACTGCCGGATCTGTCTTAGCGCACTCCATAGTAAGAATGCCAGGACTTACGTTGCTACATAGGTAAGCGCAAGATGGAAACGTTTTCTAATTCCCCCACCATGGCGATCTTACCGTAGGAGCAAGATCACTGTGATGCAAGCAGGCGAAAGATGGGAAAAAATTGAGCTTGAACAAATGCTTTCGGCTTACACATTAAATCAACGGTTTCTCATTTGAACACGGATTACCTCGACGTTTCTCCAAGCCCAAAAAACACTCTCAATTTGCCTCAAAGTCGTATAAGCTGTCGAACGGAAGTTAATATTAGTTCTTAGTAGGTTGCTCGCTTGTTATTTCGAATGATTAAACTGACCGTTTTGTGGGGCAAAATCCTCAGAAAGCGACCAGTTTCATCATTTAAAATAACAATAGGCTAGAAACACCCACCACTAAGCCAATAACATCAACCAAACTACACCCACCTTCCACCACCGTTCCAAGAATTTGGGTTTGATAATGATAGTTATTGAATGATAATGTAATTGTAATAATGTGCTGTGGGAAGTAAAACAGATCACGTACAAAACAATGATTGAATGATTTAATTAATTTGGACTCTTTTTGTATTCACATTTCATTGGTGGATTGATCGATGAATGGTGTAAAAATAAAAGACCGCAGCAGAAATTGCGCCAAGCGTGCATTTAAACAACGTATTAAAGGAAAAGTAATCGAATTGTTGTGAATAGAACAATACATATTTTTTGAGATCAAATATTTTTAAGTAATTTTAACATTTCTATATATTTTTCTTTTTTAACAGGTAATTCTGCATTTTACGAACAACATATAAATCCAAACACCGTTTAAAAAAATATGTATATGTTTCTTTTTTTGAAGTATACGTCTAGCGGTGTCAGTTACCTTCGTTTAAGAAGGCTTTTATTCAAATTGGATCATGGATTTCATGTAAAATGGCATATACAGTTAGTGTAAAAAAAAAATCCTTCATCTCACACACATGCAAAACACTGTTGTTTTGTTCAAGCATAACGACCCATAAAAACCCCTCAATCGCAATAACGTAGGGGCTCAATAAAACAATATCAAATCGACCATGGTGTAAAACGCAAAGCCAATAAAATCAATAATGGTAAAAAGTAAAAGCAAACAGTTTTATGGACCATTTCACATCTCCTTTTACAAACCGGTTGTTTGGAAGGTATGCATTTTTTATTTATTTTTTATTTTTCTTGCTTAAGTGAACCATGTTAAAGTGTAACGCGTGCTACAACTGCTCATTAATATTTTGCTGCGTTTAAAGGCATGAAGGGATATGAATTATTAAAAATACAAACAAACCACTGCTGGGGATACAAGTACAATAGATGTTGTTTTATATACTTAACAGCAAAGAAGAGCAATGAAAATGGTTCATTATTTTCATACGGTTGGTTAATTTTCACTAACCACACAATACCAACCAAGCATACAACTTGAAAAGAAATTTATTTAAAAATTTTATTTATTTTTTATTTATTTTTATTTTTAATTTATTTAAAAAATTTGTAGGAATAAAACAAACTATCATTCTGAAACTCGTTCCAACCTCATTACAATCGTTACAAGTTCAACAAGAATTTCTGCACTACATTAATAATTCATTACATTAAACGCAACTGGCAACATTAAACACCTGGTGATATTGTTGCACAATAATATCTTCGAAGACGGTATGCTTGAATGCAAATTAACGGAAGGAAAAAGGTTGCATTTGGTTATATCCCTACGCTAGCAACAGTACAGATCGCGACTCCATTTTTTGTTCTTACACTCTTCGCCCAAACCTGATTCCACAAACCATACACGTGCACAAGCATCTAATAAGAAAATATCGCTTTAATCAGCAGAAAGCTCATAAAATATCAAGCATAACATTAACACGACGACCGCAGCACTATACACCGAACAACACCTAGCCCCAGGTTCGTGTAGCTATTGTATAGATGTATACTACTAGTACTACTACTACTACTAACACTACTATGACTAGCAGCAACGATAGGCAACAACTTTCACGTACAAAATTGCTCATTCCGAACGGGTGACGCTTTGAATTTACTAGAAAACGGCAACGAACAGAAAGAAAGAAAAAAAAAACCCGGGCAGCAAGAGAAAGAAACCATGCTCCAAGTGCTGTTTCCGTATGATTCTTATAGTTGCACAAACACAAACCACACAATAAAATTATGTGAAAAGGTGCTCTTATTGCATGTAGTGGCGGTATGTCGACAGCGGTATAGTCTCACCTTGAGCTGTTATAAGTATTCGTTGGTTACGGCAACGCTGCTCTACCGTTCATTAGTATGTTTGTGACATTTCGATGAAGAGAATATTATACCGGGTACGTTTTCTTGTTTCACATATTTTGATCTCAATATTTAGTTGCTTACTAAACCTGATTTCCATTTTATTTTAACGATTAACATGTAATTTTACCCCACCAAAACGCTCTTCATAAAGCTCAACCAATTTCATTTTAAAAAAACCTAGTTAGCAGTAGTTCTATTAATACTGCTTTTTTTTTTGGAAAACTAAAAGAAATATCATTGAAACAGACATTCGAAACGTCTAACAAACAAACTACTGGTTTGTGGAGTGTTTTTTTTACTGCCAAGTTTTCTACATTACATTTCAAGCAAAAGTTGGGCAAGTTCAAGCTTTATGAGTTCAACCTGACAAAACCTCCGAATCAGCCATTTTGGGGCGTTGAAATTACTTCCCGAAGTGCACCAAACTCGCAGCACGATTCCACCCGCACCGGTACAACAGCTGTGTCCTATCAAACGCGTACAGTTGTCAAACGACGAGCTATCTTTTGCACTTTCAACTTTTCATCGCAACGGTATCGTAGGGAACTTGCTTCCCTTTGGAGCTGATTCGACACGAGTTTTGCCTTTGAAAAACTTTTGCACAGGTACTAGGAAATTGGAGATGGGGAATAAGGAAAAAAATATTTATCCTCCCCGTGCACCAACAGAAACCCTTCCATGAACGGGCAATTTGAGTGTTGTTTTGCATACTGTTCCAACTTCTGTTTGAGGAAGCCATTTCAACATGGAAAGGATGAAACCCCTTTTTTCTTGGTGAGCCCCCAACCCTTCCCCCTTCTCGTGGTTTGAAGAACGAGATTGGCAAAGATATTCTGTTGTCATGCGAAATTGAAAATATTCCACTGACATATTTTGGCTCAATTTGCAACTTTCAATTGGTCTTTTTCTGTTCAACTCAACGAAGAAAACATTATTGATATTTTTTCTTTGCTAATCCGGCATATTACAATATTGGTCGGTTGCTCGTGCGAATTATAGAAATATTCTTTTCTACCTTCAGTAAACATCTTTAAGATAGGTTTTATAACATTAAAGGCAAACTTTCAACCTGACCTGCACAACTTCTAGGTACGTTTGTGATGAAGGGAAATTGCAAAGAAAACGTTTACAAAAGAAAAAAATTGCAACCGTTAATTAATGATGAACTAGTGAAACGCTTCTTTCCACAACTCCCTATACATTTCCCATTCACCTTGATGGCATCATTGATTTTTACAGCCAATTAATGAAGAATACCAAACCATTTTTTGTCATGCTCGAGGGAGCTAGATAATTTGTAAATAACATTAACACAGCGTTCGTTGCCCGGATAATGGAACGTCATTATCCAACTTGACTTGGTTATGTTCGCAGAAGCGTTTAAAAAAAAAACAAATATGCATCTAACGACATTTTCGGCTATAATTATGTTTTTATTGATATTTTCACCAGAGGCCATTTTAAAAGTTTACTGACCCAGATTAAATCGGTCCAGTTCGTCATTTATTTTAAAAATGTAATGCAAACGGTGTACACAATTTTGAATTGCTGGTAAAATGGATTAATCTAATCATCGCAAGGAAAACAATGAATGATGAATAAAGTAATGTTGCAAGTGTTACAATTGATTTTCTTCGGAAAAGCGTGTTTTTCCTTCTTCCTTTTATCTATTTTACCTATTCGCTGTGTTTGATCTAGCAAACGACAAATAAATTCTTCCACCTCCAACATGGCACCCTGTTCAATTGAGGGAAAAGATTCCATCGTTTGTGCCACGTTCTTTTTAAAAATGCACTTAATGAAAGTGGCGTTCACATGCAGCACACTTCTTTTGTGCCCTTTATTTTTTTTCTTTTTATACTTCAACTACACTCACGGTTGTTGACCAGCGTGCCTGCATGCTCAATCTCTGATGAGGGATACGGTGCATTCTTGCTCACACTCAACGGCTCCAGACTAATTGCTTTTCTCCTCCCTGTGACTGGCTGTGTGTGCTTGTG
Source organism: Anopheles longipalpis (assembly GCA_016170015.1). NCBI lineage: Eukaryota > Metazoa > Arthropoda > Insecta > Diptera > Culicidae > Anopheles > Anopheles longipalpis. The sequence continues at coordinate 43,271,342 of CM028106.1, forward strand.
TGTGTATAAATGTGGTCCTTCATCCTTCCCCTTTCCTCCGTTTGGACGATGCCAGGCAGTGTGGAATGCTTACCGCTTATGCGTCTTGCAACGGAACTGCATCCGGGTGCATCAGGGCCTTTAGTTGCGGCAGTTCGTGCAGCAAAATCAAAAAGAATCCGTTGTACAAACAATGTGCCGTGCTGTGCAGCTGAGCCTTTTGAGAACGCAACCGCACAGTTTGCCTTAGTTTCTCATTCTCCACCGTTGGTGCTTTGTGCTTCATGCTCACGGAATGATCGTGCCATTTTCTCCAGGATTTGGTAGTGAATGGTTTCATTTAAATCACTTTTCACGACACGTCGCGACTGCACCAATTCAATTACTTTGATTACGATGGGTTTTCGCATGATTGTCGGCATGTGTTTTACTCATTTTGCAATTGGCTCAATAGAGGCTTGGCGTTGTTCGTTTGAGTTCGTTTGTGTTTTTATTCATCACTTATAACAACGTGGTTAAGATTTTGGAAGGATTTAACAGCATACCAAGTAGGATGGATTAGATTTAAGCTTCAGTTTGTTAAAGTAACACGTCTTTTTCGCTAAGTACTAAAATTATTCTTCACAATGCAGCAATAGGACTACATAAACGCATCACACAGTGAAATAGGACATATTGAGAACTCGAAAATAACAGCACCAACAACTGCAACCACAACAAAAGACATCTACAACCGAGTATGTCCGGGATAATGCAAAGGACAAGGAGGAGATGCCTGGTGAAAATTGTACTAACTTCACCATTTTGGGTCTGACAATACGGCCGAAGCCGTAATCATGAATTATAAATAAATACTAAAATTATTGTTTCCTTCTGTCTACACATATAGATATGAACAGACTAATAGAAAAAGAGAAGAAAAAAATTTTGTTCTATTTTAGTTTTATTCTATTCAAGTGACATGTATTGGACATTCCTATTAACAAAACAGCGATAAAAAAACAGATGGAATTTTTCCGCTCCATGCATTCGCTAAAATTTCCGTTGGTTGAGTAACGTTCTCCAGAATTTGCTAGTTTAATTATTTTGAATACCATAATATAATATTCACAGCAGCAATAACATTTAATTTGATTCGTCAGCCGTTTCGCGAAATACTAGTTTCTTTTTTGATTTTCTATCTTTTATTGGCCTCGGTTTACGGGAGCTGGACGCTATTGAATACTGATGACAAGTGCGCGAAGTGAAAAAACTTTCCAAAAATCAAGTGCCCGAAAAAGAAAGACAGTTACTGTACGATTATTTTGAAAATACAACGTTCAGTTAGGTTTTTTAAAGATTCTTTTAAAATAATTATGTTTCGGATGTATTTGCAATTATTGATTATGAAATAGTTAACAAATGTGAAACAATGTACGATATATATGACATATCCATCGTTGCAATAAAAAATTTTACTCTTCCATGATCACTTCATGAGAAAAGAAAACAGATAATCAACTAAAAATTCATAGAATTTAATATAAAAAAATTAAAAACATCTCGTTAAAAGTACCAAATGCTATTCATACGGATACTAACATTCAAAGGGTTATTTTAAATTCCTTACGTAAGGATATCCTAGACCCAGGACAAACTCATTCTGTAATCAAACTGAGGAGGATTAATGCCGCACAAGGTGTTAAAGCTTATTTACTAGAGCCGGATCATCAATCGATTGTATTAATAAACCTATAGTAGTGTATGAAGTAGACCTGAACCCAACGTCGTCTTACTGCTTAAGATTCCAGATCTGGAAACAGACAACGTTGGCAGTAGGGTGGTAGCAGCGATTGAGCATCTGGCTAATTAATCTCGCTGATAGCGTTTCGTGTGAATCGTCTCAAGTTTATTAATAGATAAAGTTGTGTACATACATGGTACGATTGATCAGTGGATTAGGCACCTTTCTAGCAATGTGGGTAATTAAATTCCTTAGCCCATTTAAATAGTTCGCCCAATGGCTTGTTACCGTGGTTAGTAACGTTGTCTACGTAAAGTTTAAAAGTTAGTTCTTCGTCAATCTTAACAATCTTAACACCTAATTCACGTATTACGTAAAGTTCTAGAGACTTCGATAACGTTACACTAATATTCATCACATAATCTTTCTAAAATTCGTTGCCTCAGCATCACCATTCCAAATTCAACGGAAAGTACATTAAAATCTCATTAGTTAAAAATTACAAACTGATATCGATAATGCAAGCTACAACGTAAATAAATTATTTGTGAATTTTCTTTGTAATTAACTGTAAATAAATCACTAAAATTTATTTACCTGTTTTTTTTTTCGCCGTAAAGCATAATATTTCAATTTCAATTCCTCGTTGAATCAATTGCCATTGCGGCGGAACAGCTTTGCCTTACCCGAAAACTTTACCAACAGCACGAAAGGTGTTCGACAATCGCACACCGTCTACAGTCAATTATTCTTCTCGACACGAGAAGCGGCAACAAAAAAAAAAGACTGAACGACCTGAGGGTAGAACAGTGTGCGACTATCATTCATTAACGCCTCTTTACATCGCCCCGACCCAAATGAGCTACCATTTTTCATCCTCAGTCACGTTCATTTTTCACCCCGCAAAGTTGACATCACACGCTAAACGCAGCGTAAGGTGCGCTTCAGCCAAAGGGCTCCTCCGATCCATATCAGGCGAGAAGGGTGGAAATGTTTAAAAGAAAGTGAATGTGACGCAAAAAATACGGCAACGCACCGTAATGTGACTTCAGGGATGGAAGATTCCCGTAGAGTTTTAACGCGAGAATATACCGAATACGCATACACACGCGCACACGGGCGCAAGCTACACATGTGACACGCGAAGTAGAGACTGGTAAAGAGTGTACTGCAGATTGTGAACTGATGCCACCGTACGTGCTCACTTAAGTCATCTTACACGAGGATCAGCCGACAACGCAACGAACACACACACACACCCTTGTCCTGTTAGTCGACATCGCGGCTTCCCGTGCATTTTGAAGCTGCCATTCTGTCTGCTATCCAGTGCGGGTAATCCATCAGCCTAATATACCAACCCAAGTTGTGTGCCACCGTTGCTGTGCTTTTTGCCGTATCTTTGATCTCGCCGAATTGCACTCGACTCACGACTCGCTCAAGTATCCATTAACATATTTTTTAATTACAGCTCAGCAAATGTTAGCGTGACTTCTGCCACCGAACCGTCCTATTAAGCTATTGCGGAACGGTACCATCCTTAGGCAGCCGTCGGAAGACGCTATAGAAGCTTTCACGTGTATGTATGCCAGCCCATGTGTTTGCTCATGCTTTCGGTGACGAATTGAATCCACTCCGCCTCAATTACATCGTACATCGAGATGAATTTAATTTCCTAACACACAATTTCCAGCGAAGAGTGAATTTTCAGAAGAGTGTCCTTGTTTTATCTTAAAATGTGACGATAAATAATACAGAAAAATTGGCAAACACTGAGGCTCAAAATTAAATAAATTTTGATATATATTTTTTCTATCAGTGTAATCAGTAGAGGAAAATTAAGAACTCCAGCTTAAAATAAAGCTAAAAGATACTAATAGATGGTGTTTCTGTTTCAAAAACACGTTACAAAAAATAGATAATCTGACCAATAATGGGCAATAATAGCCTAATCTCCTAATACTAATAAATCAGGAATCAAAACGTAACAATTAATCCTTTGAATAAAATACACCTAAAACCGAGTCATAAGTACCCATCCAAAAATGTTAACAAGAAACGACAAAATATTCAAAACAACAAATCTGACGACTAGTCACGGGAACCTTTACTATTACTTAATTTTAGGAGAATTTTACCACAACAAAACTGCATTTTTTTTATTTGTCCAACCAGGTCACTCTTGGCAAAAACTGTTAATAAAATGGAAAAGAGATTTTATAACAGAAATTCAGCTTCGAATGACACTTCTTGTGCATTGATCTAAAGAAATTTAGAACATGTTTTTCATCCCATTTGTCTGACATGCGGATTTATTTAGCACCGCCGCCTACATCCCACCTTTCTTATGTCCACCTCCTCCTTATGTCAACTCGCTTTACAGTATTGTACCAGCATTAATGTCACACCGTCATAAATAAACGTCTGTTTCACGGTTAAACGGGCCCTGCAGCATCATTCAGCCGCTATTCAGCCAGGTTCCTATTCACCAAACCCATTCCCATAGGTGCAATTCTAGAATGAACAGCTTGCAAGTGAGCACATCCACTATTCATCACATTCATTAAAGGTGAAAAGTGGAACGACCATTTTCAAAGCAAAGCTCTTACACCCTTAACCTGTCAAACGCAAAATATGTTTGCTGAAGCCGTCTTTAGGGACGTGCCATTCAAAGGCATCTCACTTGAGCTGTGGTTTTCAAAAGAGTAGCCCACAACCAAAACGTTCCCTACTCGAAATGAAAGGAATACAGAGACAGAGAGACCGGAAGCACTTTTGGAAAAGTAGTTGAAAAAAAAACAAGTTTTACACTCGGTTAGATATGGAGAACAAGAAAATCACTAACAGTTTCACAATAATAAACAGTAACATTATATTTGCAATTGGTTAAAGGAGTTGCTAAAAAAAAAAATAAAAAAAATTCCAATAAATTAATTTACTAAAAGGAAAAAGAAAAGTACTGGATAATAATTTATTGACATATTTTAAAACAACCAGTATACAACTATCTCACATAGTTCAGAGAATACATTTGTCTACATAACATTATAATTATTGTCTACATTATAATTTTTAAAATACAGTTTTTTTTACTTTCACACTTTATTACTACTTCATTTCCAATAATTGGCTTTTAAAAGCAGTATCTATTTCTACACAATATTATTATTAATGCAGTTTTCAATAATTATTCTCCTATCGCTTCTGGTTTGATCACCGATTCAAAACGCAAGAGTAGAGTTACTTGGCTATGTCATAACGATCGATTTCTCAACAGACTCAACCAACTAGCTCCAATTGCCTCTAAATATGCGCATACATCGTTCGGTATGCACGCTGTGCCTTTGAGGTCAAACATAGCACAAGACACCGCGCATTCTGATGAAGCAGATCGGCCCAATAAATGGAATATTTGTCACATTCATTTTCATGATAAACGGCTAAGACGGCGAGATAATGAGGATTACCTTGTATGTGCAAATGAAGAACACGT
>CM028106.1:43276588-43317288 GCA_016170015.1 Anopheles longipalpis
TCCACCGGTCTCGGTGGAATCGGAGCATATGGATATCGGTTGACAGAGATCAACCTACCCGATATGGATAGTAGAAAATTAATCACCATCCATCGGTCATTTCTGCCCAGCATGGTAACGCAAACATCTACCGGCACGTGGCCTACTGTTTTGCGAAATGCAATATCAACATCAAGGAAAGATACACCGGCTAAAACGAAATGGCGTGCAACAGTGTGACCTCATGTATGACATGTGGATGAAAGCCGAATGCCCCGCAGGGTCTCAAAATTACATTCGCTCTGTTGATCTCTATTCAGTTGTATTCAATGCGGCAAAGATTCCATAATGTTTGTTTCTTTTCTGTTCGCTTTTCCAAATTTTAAACTTCCCCACTGAGCTTTCAGGAAATTGTTAATAATCACATAGCAAACTAAATTAAATAACTTCAGCAGGCTATGAAATACAAGTCATTCAGAGCATAGCTAGCAATCACAGTGGCATTGCAAAATATAAAACACATTCATTCGTCAATTGATTTCAAATTAAACAAAATATCTGAATAAAACTGAAATAAAAGCATCGTGTGAATCAGCAGTACAAGCATACCAAGATGTCCGATAGACGCCATGCAGTGTCCGACGTTCTAGATGAGCTGTCTAATGAAGAAATTCGAAAACGCATTCTTATTTACGGTGGGCCAAATCTTCCCGTAACGGAACAAACCCGTGGAAGGTTGCTGGAAGTGCTGCGGGAATATATCGAGAAATCGGAAAAGAACAGCCGTCCGAAAGAGAGCAAAAGTGTGGAATCGAATGCACCCATAAGTGGATCCCGAAGCAATGACTTCAACTTAGATCGATCAGGCGCATCTTCTATGATGGATGACATGCAGGATGAAATCTTCTATGATGATGACATTGAAGAAGAGAACTTTCCGCTTCAAGTTATGTTATTCAGTATTCTTACATTCGCGTTCAGTCTCTTCGTGTATAAAGTGGCCAACAAATTGATGTACGACGAATTAAAATTCACGTGAGTTCTTAAAGTTATTCATTGAAGATTTTGTTTTTGCATAAATTGTAACCCATACTTTTATTTAACTATTGTAGATAATTTATTCCGGAACTTCGAACATCAAAACTACTAATCATTGATCCAAAAAAGTTTGCAACTTTATTAAAAATTGTAAAGATACTCTCATGTTACAAAAATAAATGAAAATATTTTAAAACTAAAATATCTTGTATATACAATATAATAATACACATATCTCCGTAGTTTACCTACCAACCTTTATCTAAAGAATCCTTCATCCTTAAAATCCCATTCTTTGCGGTTTTCCGAACAAACTTGTATAAACAATTTTCAGTACAAGAATTGAAGAAAAAAAGCACCTTGATTTTCCTCAATAAATACAAATAAATTTCCTGAATGCACTTTTTTTTTCTCCCCCATCATAAAACTATTACACGCAATGATCACACAGAACATAACCACTCTATTACATCGACACATGTCGACAGCGAAATCGAGTTATGCGGTGAAACTTCTGTAACCGTCATCTTCCGTTTGAAAACGTACATGGCGTACTGGCGACAGCAACGAAGAAAACTTCATGAACCTTTCTCACCTGGATACGTAAATCTCTTACAGTATCGGGCTGCTACATTTCAGAAGTTCACCATACTCTCTAACGGGATAGTTGTTACATTCCGGAAGCCTGGGTTTTTCTTCCCATTTTTTGTTTTGATCCAGGAAGTTGAAGTATCTTTAGCCAGTAGTGGTGGGGCTTTACGATTCCCCAATCGGTTCGTATTGAAAGAATCATTTTTCAAATTCTTACGCACACATACACACACACACATACGCAAACATAGAAGATGGTGGACTGGTGGTTGAGTGGAAGAACTGACACTCAGCAAAGTTCGATCGCCTCTTTGTCCGATTTTCATACCCTGTTCAAACATTTCGAAGCAGCAAGTGGATTCATTCAAGGAATGTCCTTGCTTCGTTCCCGAATCAAAATTGTGCCCCAGAGAAATGTGTCAACAGTCTGCCAGTTCCTTACCTTGCCCTTTTCAATTCCACCTCCGCTTCGCTGGGTATTGATAAATGAGAGTTCGATCTTTGCATCTACCGCTGCTGGTTCACACCTTTGACAGGGCTTGGCAACATTTCATCGATGATTGTTTTTAAATCGTATCATTAGTTTCAACAATAATCATATTAAAGTGAATATTATTTAGCAGAAGGAGACAGGAAAAACAGGGAAATAAAACAATCGAAACGAAAGAAACATCATTGATAAAAATAGATTCCTTAAAAAGAATGCGAAATATCCGAAACATTGCCCGCAGGAACCGTCTCAAGTGGGAATACAAAACAATAGTTACGAATTGCTTTACTTTATTGTGACAGACCCTTATGTCGGTATTTGATGTTTTTATTTCCTCTTTCTTTTTTGCTGGATCATTTCAACCGTTCCTTTCACATTCTGTACCACAATTTTGAAGGCTATTTTAATATGCATGTGAAAGTTGGAAAAGTTTTTTTTTATCTCCCCCGGACATTCCCACAGTGGTGCGGGTTGATGGGTATGAATGAATGATAAATACGGTTCATTTATTCGCTGTCACATAAACCACTTGAGAATATGGCAGGGAAAGGATATTCCTGTGGCTCGGTGTGGGTTCGTTTATTTAACGTTTTGTTGGATGCCATCTCGGAAAAGGATAGATTTTAATAAACAAACTTCGAACAAAGATTGTTTGCATTTTGCGTATTTGCTCTATACTTACATATTGCGTGATAAGTGTAGAAACGATTTTGGCAGTTTAAGTATAGTTTAATCCTCACAATAATGGTTATGTAATAGATAATAGACAAGCGAGTTACAAGTGTTCCATTTCCTTATTTGGATATGTCTATAATAATTCTTCATAATTATAATAACGGGCAAGTATATTAATAATTTGGATTTTAGATGAATTAACATATCGACATTTCCACTTATAAAATACCATTGGGAAAACTTGTTATAAGAAACGCAATCATAAGAAAAATCAAGACTTCCAGTAATCGAATAGAAGTATCGTTAGTGGTTACAACTGTAAGGAAGAGGACACCAAAATGATGTAGACAAGAAGCATTCTGGACAGCTGTGATAATTGAAGATGGGTAGAACATCCTGTACATATGTATCAAACAAAATAAAAAAAACTAAGATGTTTTTTACCGATCCTCTTCATTTATCGCTTAATACATTATTATTATTATTACAATTAATTTTTAGACTAACGGTAAGGAAATTGTACCGATACAAACAATGTGAAAGTTGAACCTTTTTTAATGGTTTTAACCATTCACCATTGATGTTAAAATACATAGCATACTGACTGCCAACCGGTCATTCTACAATCTGAGGATTTTTTTTTCATTCAAAACACCTGCCGCGACGATCGAGGCTGGGATTATATTTATTATTTATTATTTGAATTCAACGCATCATATGAGGCCCTCTTGAGGCTTTTTTCAACCTTTAGTTTTACATTTAACAAGTAATCGGCCGCACTTCACGCACAATACAATTTAGAATTCACAATTGAATTCACGGCACATGACGAGGAACGGCGCAGAGGTGCCAAAAGTAGTCCTGTGACGAAAAGTCTTAGCCGGTAAAAATCCGCAGTTTCTGCGACTCCTGGCCAAGTAAAGCGCAGTGTCTATTGTAGTCCAGTCGAAGGCAGTGTCGTTTGTGGTGTACGGTCATTTTAGGGGATTAAGCTTCCTGGTGAACGAAACTACAATGCACCTCTCGATGCAAATCTGGAAACCACTCGTGTAGTACCATGACTGAAACGCACTCAGAACATTTTAAAGGCGCTGCTGAACTTCCTGGAAATAAAACCCGGAAATTATTCACATACGCTTCTCAAACATGGACCCTCTTAGCCATGTTCGAAAGGATGATGATCAGAAGGATTTTTGGCCCCGTTTGTGTGGAAGGACAATGGAGTAGCAGCAATAATGACGAGCTCAATGAGCTGTACGATGAAATTACTATCGAACAGCGAATTTTAGAGACTCGCCAGTCTCCGGTGGATTCGTGATGTCATTTGAATAGAACCGGACGACCCAGTCCGTAAAGTTCTTTTAGGTCGTCCACATTCACAGAGGAGGCGTACTAGGCTCAAACTGCGACAGAGTGATGTCGCTCGACCGTGAGCAATTAAGAGGACTCCTTCAGTAGGCCAAGACCGCGAAACGTAGCGTCTGATAAGTAAGCAAAAAAAAAAATTTAACTACTTCAGATTTACTTCCGTTACTTGGAAGACTTGAAAGTTGTCTGAAATAAGTTCATAATTCAATAAGATGTGTTAAAAAAATATGTAAGTCACCAACACCAAATTGAAAATGGATGTAGATTTTTTAATTAACTTTAATTGAAATTATGTAAAACAATGTGTGTCATCTATTTTCTAAAGCTTTCTTCAAAATAAAATAATTTTCGTTACTATTTAAGCTCATTTATGAAACATGGCGGTACAGCTCATCAAGTTGTAGGACGCAATAAAACGTTACTGTATCTTACAAAACAAAATTACGCTTCTTTCGAGAATAAGCATGTAAAAAAAAACTTAATAGTTTTTCATACGAATCAGCAAACGTAAAGATTGGAATAAAAGTTAACAGCAAACGTGCCCAAACATTTCCACAGCTTGAATTCATTGTAAAAAAAAAATCCCCAGAACCTCCCAATACTTGGCACGAACTTTGCGCATATTTGTCTCATTGATTGACTACGATTTGAAATGCCGAGCGTCAGGACCGTACCATCAAAACCCAAGCATCATCACCCAACAAATCCGTAGCACAGTTCAAAATACCACCGTAAAATCTCCATAATGTTCTCCATTTTTCCTGCTTATAACGAAGCCGTTGTTTGGCGGCACATAAAACGAACGGTGATGGAGAAATGTGACTCCACGACAAAGTCGGATCACTCCCGGATTCGCATCACACACATGGGTACACATTCCGGGTACAGCATAAAGTGGCTTTTCCCTTAGCCGGTTTACACTGGTTGCCTGATTTCTGGCTGAATTTCCTGAACTCCATGCCACTCAACCAATCAAGCAAAGAAAAGAGGACAAAAAACTCCCATAATACTTCCTCTGTCGGTGTGATGGTTAGTCTGTCGTCAACAGACATTCGCAAACAATTGCATTACTCACTATTGTTTGTTGTCTCACAGGTTTCGCATTAACACTCGCACTCGCGCACGTCTTTCTTCGGGTAGTATGAACCGAGTTCTTCCGCCACTTTCATTGTCAGCTGACAATGGTGTCAAACGTACCGAGAGGCTATGTTTGATCATCATTATCCAGCCCTGTAAAGTTCATTCGCGCCATTCATGGCATCTTTTTTCCTTTTTTTGCTGTTGTTGTTTTGTGTTTTATTTCATCCTCAATGCTGCCGATCCGTTCGGTCGGTTGCACCTTCGCAAAGCATGACGCCTTTCGCTATTCACCATGATCCAGGATACTTTGTTGTGCCGTGATTTTACGCGTCCTTTTTTTTTGTTTTGCTACTCCCCCTCCTTGTTTCGTTCGGTCGTTCGGTGCGGCTCAACGGAGGCTTAAGCGGGCAGACTAAACCGGGTGGCTTTTAGACGTAACCCGAAACGAGCCAGACCCGTCACGGCGAAATATGTTCGAACGAGCGCCTCCGGCTAAGATCAACACTTTTCTTGTCAAGGTAAGGACTACTAAGCCTGCCATAGTCTTTCCACACTTCACACCGTTGGCGGGTGCTATGGTATCCACGGTACGGGTACGGTCACGCCATGTGGAAATAGGACCGGTTAGCCGTTTTCCTAGCATCATCCAGTGCAATGGATGCGGTCGGCTGCCGTTGCGGTTGCGTTATTGCTATAATGAGCTTTTTATAGAGCAAACGTGACAAGGGGAAAAGTGCCGTCCTGGAAGCAAAAAGGGCCAATGAGACAAGTGAAGTTTTCTCGGTGAATCGTCTTCTAACGGCTCTTTGCTTGGAGGTAAAGCCACGACACGAGAATGCTCGTATGCTGGAACGAGTGCCAGTACTGATCGACCATTCGACCATCCATTCAAATGGATGAATGCCCGTTGGGTTCGGGCTTGAGCGGATGAGATGTGTTACCTTGAGCTTGAGGTTCGGTCGATAGCATCGTTCCCGTAGTTGCCGCGTGCTTCAATTTCAAAAGAGTTTGCAAGGTTATGTAAAAGAAAAACGGTAACCTTGTTACTTCCAAGTCATCGGTTTTACTGATAGTTGACATCGGGTAGGTTGATTGGATGTACCAAGCTGCCATACCCTGTGGCGCTAAACCAAACGGAAGACCCTTGGATTCGATGGGTTGCTCTGGTGATTTCGAAGTTGTCTGTTCCGCACAACCTGCGAGATGTGATGTGCTTAGCAATGCATGTAAAATTGATCAAAGATTTTTACTTTCCAAAGTCAGTAACAAATTGTTTTATGAATAGTTCTTTCCTTTTAATCCTTAATACTATTTCTAAACGGATTTATGGCAAACAAGTTTTTGTTCAACAAAAAAACTGGTTTGGTTCGTACCTATTTCATTTAACGTCCACCATGCCTGTCATGCAACAGATTACTGACCTAATGACCACTAATTGGACAGAAAATATCTTTCATGTTACTATGTGGCCAGTCTGCAAGAGGCTGTGCTAGACAGAATGCTAAGCTTTAAACTATGAATTTATTCTAAATTATTCCATATAGCAACTAAACGATTTTCTTAAGAACTTTAAATGTTTAACTTTCAACACCAAAGCAGTATTTATAAAAATAATATGAACGTAAAAAATCTCTTTTTATTTATTTATTTATTTATAATTAATTATTACGGCTTCGGCCGTAACAAAAACTCTTTTTACCGCCATTAAAAATATCCCTCCAAATAACAAAGAAAATAAATGTTTTTGAATCGTTTCTCTAATTAAAACAAAACCTTTTCCTATCATAGCAGAATTCAATTTTATGCATTAGTTTTGTAAAATGAAGATGTCAATGTACCACAATTCTAAAGTGACTTGAGTATTTTTTTATTCTTTATCAAAATTACCTGTTTCTACTGTGTTCTTGTGTTCCAAGCTTCATTTAAATTCTTTCTTAATTTAATACAACGTACTAGAACTCTCTTATCAATTTGAAAATTGTAAATTTAATTCTTCAATTTGATAAAGGAAAAGTTAAACATAAATTTGTCACAGAAATTGTTCAGAATTGTGAGTAACTTTATTTGTGGAGATTCAAATGATAAGGGTAAAAAAATTATTTATACTTTTTCTATATTTGGTACATAAAACCATTGTTTACACGATCTTTTTTTATGACAATGAAATGCCTCCATAAACAAAATACTTTCTTGCAACAATTTAAATCACATTTATTAACACGCAAGTGTTAGTATAACCAAGCGAGGTAAGATTTCTCTACCAAATCAACATATGTACATATGTTCTATTTTGGTTTACTACTGTAGACACATGCATTTAGGTGGAAAACAACAATCCGTTACTAATCAAACCCGTATTCTCATTACGTCGACTTACGCCGTAGATTTATAGCACTGTTTGTGAGTATCCTGCCGGCAACTTTTGCCCACACGAACAAACGCTCGTCCTTAAGCAATCGTGTAGCGTGTTACCAACAAACGAACGGAAAGCTGACCAAAGCTTGAACCGGAACTAATAAATTAGCCCTCCGGCAACAGTTGTTTGTTTCCCACGTCTTTTCAATTTTGTACAATTTCCACAGTAAAATCCACCCCGCTGCCAATCGGTTTGACGCAACGTTTCGTGCAAAACTTCATTGAAACCGTATTAACGTCTCACAACCCACCCAATCCGTACTTTCTGCATCTCGAAATGTGTGTGTGTGTGGGTGTATGGCCTCTTTCGGAGCAATTTATTCTGTCCTTTCTGAGGCAAGTTGGCAAACTTTCGATCGGAAAGGATCTGCTCATTTAGTAATCAAAGCAGAAAAGGATGAGAGAGAGAAAGAAAAAAAAAACAACGCACACACCCAAAAGTTCACGAAAACTGCATTTGAAAATTTGTTCCATTTCTGCAGTGAACAGCATTTACCCAAAGTCAAGCAAAACGAAAGCAAAATGGTACCATCAGCGCAGCGCATTTCCCGCATTCGTGTACGGTAAGGGATTTCAATCAGAAAGTTTGAACTATAAATTAGCAACGAGGAAACGGGAGGGCTTTGCTTAGCCCGATCCGGTAGGTACACCAATTCCCTGCTTGCAATGGCCGGCCCGATGTACACATAATTGATGAGAAAAATAAAGACCGGTGTATCGGAAATTATTTAACGGCACAGAGAGATCGAAAACTCGTGACCTAGTTTAAGCGGAACGGGGTGGTTCATCGAGCAGCCACGGGAATGATCATACAAAAATAGTGGAGATTGAGCATGCGGCAAACTTTCACACAAATGCCACAAAATGACCATTGAGACTTGGATCCGGCACTTGAAGAAATCAATCGGCATGCTTAAGTTTGGATACAAAATGGTTCTTTTGCGTGATTGATTTAACGTTTGGAGAATGTTCGCTGCAAATGTATTTCCGATGTGATTTTTTCCTGTCTGTGTAGGAAGCTTTTTCTTAATTTTTAAAATCTTTTTATTAATATCACTGCTAAAAGAGGAACCGTTCTGGAGATATTTGCTATCGAATGTAACGAAGCGAGGATTGCAATACATAAGTTGAAAAGGCTAAACAAAAAACTCACAATACATTGAGCTTTTGCTGGAAAATCGAGCATTGTTTAATTAAGATTATGTTTACCGATTGTAAACAGATTCTGACCATGAAGCAAAACGTGCACCCCAAAACCGTTCATCGTTAAAAGTTCAACCTGGGGCAAAAAAAAGGTAAAAATAACCAGACATAAGAAAACATCTATCCTGCCAGCAACAATGCTCAAATATAAATAAAAACCATGCCAATCAGTTGATTGAGTAGCATGAAATAGCTTTTCCATAAGTTTCCGTAAGTGATTGATTCACGTCGTACAGCCACACCGTGATCGAGAAAGCTCGCAGCTAACAACGAACCGATTTGCTTTTCGGATCGACGAAGGAAGCGAGCGCAGTGAGCGAAGAAGAAGGACAAAAATACACACACTACAAAATAAAAAGAAACGAAACGCTTTCAAATAGCTACAAACATAACAGCACATTGAATGGTGTGCTTCTCATCTTCGACTTCAACACGGTTTCCGGCGCGTTATGTTAAGAGGTGCCCAACGGTACGGACATGAAAGAAGCTCGCAATCGCATGGAACCGGCTTCCACGAGCTGGTAGATAAGATTGAAATAATTGTATTTGCCTAGAAAGCAATCCGCCAGCCCAAGGTCGAGCATGGTGCCGAACCCAATGATGCTCCGATCCATCACGTTCATCACGGCTTTGGCAAACGAAGGACACCAAATCTTGTCCCTTTTGACCGTGCATGTGCCTGTGGGTGCGAGTGTACGTGGGTGTGTGTGTGTGCACGCTTATACAAAACACAATTGTGTACTTAAGTGATTACTTAAGTGACCAGTGTGGGAACAAATACCGGCTAAAACGATGGTGGTCTTCTTTAATATGTTTTCTTTTTCCACCACAAACGATCTTCCGTACGCTGGACTGGTTGGGAGTTAATTTGTCAGCGGAACGAATCACGGGACATGTTTCATAATTACTAATCTGTACAAGACCACCACTGGGCCAATCGCCAAAGCAAAGAACCAAAAAAAAAACACCAAAAGCTACGAGATGCTTTGATAGAGGATTTACAGTAAAGTCTTTGTCGGTACTTTTATCCATAAAATAAGATGCGCAAGTTACACGGTTCACTGGCTAGATACAATGGAGGTAAAGTTGAATAGAGCGTCTAAAACCATGATTACTTCATCTGCTTCACTAAACAAGAATGGCAACATGACTAAACAATTATCAACTTCAATTGTGCTCATGTACGGTACTGAAACAAAAAAAAATAGCGATGTTTTTATCTGCCGAAATTAATTTCTGAGAAAGCTTCCTTGTCATTGTGATTATTTTTGTTTCCATTTAATTAAATATTTTTCTCCATTAAATTTATACCAGACTTAACGAGTTATTTATTTGCTTACTTGAATTGCAAAACTATATGGTGACCCATGGTAGCCCATGGTAAGTCATTATAGCAAAAAACAGAAGTGTCATATACAACCATTTTCATTAATTTAATTTATCTTATCTTTATGATTGTAATAATTCGTATGTAGCATTGATAATTTTAAGCAACCCCAATAGTTCGTAGTATAGGATTTCGATCATTTCCCACCAACAAATAAATAACATTATCTACATATAATGTAAGTTCTGCTTGTATGTAGATTGTGCCAGAAGATTTGTCCAATTCCGAATATTTTAAATTTTCAAACAGTACGGCTGATATCACTATTACCAAACATGTGAGTTAGTGACCGTTTACCACCAAGGGCGGTAATGTCACCTCAGCAGTTATCTTTCAATCCTCTCCAACATTGGAATGATGTCCGAAGATTTCAGGTTGACGATCTGTGAATGTTGAAGGATACAAGCAAGTAACGATATTTAAAGCAACATTCTTTTCTGTATCTTACAACTACATTTTCAGATGAGCTTGCCGCAATTTTTTGCACACTATTATTGGTAGCTGCGAGCCACCATGACTAGTACTTCATGCGATTCCTATACTCGACTTCGGCACAAGTATCCATGCGGCCTTGATTTGATGGGCTCTCTATACACCGTTCAATCATACGGATTCATGTCTCGATTAATTTCAACTATTTGGATTTGAATGCTCATCTATAGCGAATAACTCTGGATCAGACGAAAGTGTGTGGCTGCGGTATTGGATTCCACGATGTGGATCCTTCTGTGGTCCTGCACAAAATTTGATGTTGCGAGAACCTCCTTGATAAGCGCAGTTGAGATCATCGGTAGACAGCGAGGTGCAAAGATTCTATATTTCTTGGCTTGTACGAATGTACAGTACTGGAGTACATGAATATTATCCCTACTTTCCCTCTTTCCACTAGCCGTGAAGATCCGATCATCGAGAGACAAGATTGCAGTCGTGAACATGGACACCACATCACATCACAATGAAGCGATAAAGCTACTTAACTGAAGCACACATTGAAATAGGACATCTTTAACAACAAACAACGCCAACAAAACTACGATACCAACAAAAAAATATTAATTGTATTTTTATTGTATTGTACTTATTGTGTATTCAGAAGCCATGTAAAAAAATTTTGGGAAAAGAAGCAATAAAAGAGTTAAAAGGAATTGTGGTTTGTTGTTTGGATTGTATCTTTTCATAAGAAAAAGATGACAATTTACTGGCTTTCTAGTTTATATACCGGATAGAAGCATAATATCGCTCAAATCTTTTCCTGATTGAGTTTTGTGTCGTTTGTGATGTTATCATTTGTATTTGTGTTTGTAAAATACAAAATAAGTAAATAAATAAATTGTAAAATAACACTATCGACAAAGACTAGTAACATGTCACTAGGAAAGCCTAGACATAGCTATTATGAGAATGGAATATAGTTATTATGAGAATGGAAGCCGTTAAACTTTGAATTCAATTAAATCATATACTAATATATTTTCTGGAGCGGCCCGGTGGTGTATATGATAAACGGCGCCGGTCCATACGGCAGGACCGGGGATCAAATCCCATCCGGACCGTCTCCCCGTAGCAAGGATTGACTATCCAGCTACGTGGTAAAAATAAGTCTCGTAAGCCAGAAATTGCCGGCATGGCCTCAGAGGTCGTTACGCCAAGAAGAAGAAGAATATATTTTGTATTACATTATCAACATTTTAATAACTGGCTGACAAAATCATCTGCAAACAATAATTACTGGAATAATCTTACTGGAATATGAATGTGTACCAACTAACTCGTAACTTACTTGTAACTCGTTAATAAATTTGTTTAATAGTTGTCAACCTGTCATTTGGAATAAAAAAATAAGCAAAAACCTCGCTAATTGGCAAACGAATCAACTATTGAGGTGTAGAACAACCAAATTAAAACAGACCGTTGTAGATCGACTGTGCTTCGTTAAGATATAAACTAACTTTCGGTGACCAATCGAATAATTATTCTAATTGACAATTTTGGGTTCCCAATCCTAAGTTAACCTTGTTGGCTTCCAATGATGATGATGAAAACATAATGACTGAATTCAACACTTAAGAAACATCAATGATTTAATGTAGGTAGAATCTGGTTTTCAGTTAAATACTCGAAATCCTAACGTATCATGTAAATCAAAATACTAAATACAAAATACTGTAAATCAAACAGATAGTACGCGATAAAAAAAGGAGCGGCCCGGTGGTGCATGTGATAAACGGCGCCAGTCCACACGGCCGGACCGGGTTCAAATCCCATCCGGACCGCCCCCCGTAGCATGGACTGACTATCCGGCTACGTGGTAAAAATAAGTCTAGTAAGCCAGAAATGGCCGGCGTGACCTGTAAGGTCGTTAAGCCAAGAAGAAGAAGTACATTGTTAACATGCACAAGTGTATTTTACTTTATTTATCAGTTATAACATTACTTACCATTATCAAGCGTTTGAATGCATGATATTTAATTTTGAAAGAAGAGTACATCCCTGATGTATAGTATAACAATGTATTTAGAATCATATCAACTAAATTACTCTGAAGATTCTAATTGATTTATAAGTGTAATAAGAATATTTAAAAAAACAGCCGTGCCATCTTTCAAGTAAAAATCATTTACTCCGCACTCTGAATGCTGTCCCTAAATCAACTAATAAACTATTATTAACAAATTGCCATAAAATCAACGACAACACCGTTTAACATACATCTTTGTCCCCTTTTCCTTAAATGTTTAAAAAAAAAGGAACACATAATTTCTGCTTTTAAAAAATCCACATGAATTACAACACAGTAGTTGTAATACCACCTTAGAACAAAAAAACTAAACAACGATCACCGGTCGTAAATAGTTATGTTTGATCGAGGTACAGGAAAATTGATTTCCTGTTAGCCCGCCTTTATACCCATCACGCTAACCGCGATACCGCGACGATACGGGGGCGGGTTTGAATTTTTAATATGTAATGAAATATGAAATTTATTGAAGAACCAGTACCACCTTATAAACAGCGTTATTTCACGAGCACCAAATAAAATGGGCATTCCGTAAAAACCTTTCCATAGCACCGCCATGCTACCTTGCTCCTAATTGAAAGCTGTAAACTTGCGCGATGGATCTGTTTTCCCATGGGTGAGAAACGTCGAGGGACGTGCTAAATGGGAAGGGGGGAGAAGGAGAATCGAGGAAAAAGATGATTATTTTACATTCTAGTAAAGCGAGCCTTGCACGATGTAACTTTGCGCGTAACTCACGGTTGTTTAATCTGCTTCCATTTATTTATGTAGATTATTTTACGCAACACGAACATTACGGGTTACGTACGGGAAACGCACCGTCAATTAACACGTTATTGACATTACATACCGTACATATCTGTTCCTATAGCCCGGTCGATGATCAACAAGTGTACAAATCGCATTTCGACTTTATCTTCCGAAAGCAAATCACCGGGCAAAGGTCTGTTTGTCTCCAGTCTTTTACATTTCATCAATGTCGAACAGAGTACTTCTACAGTGTAAGTAAGTAATGCCACATTTAAGTAGAGTTTACGTCAGTGAGTTTGTTTTGTATGTTTTCTTTATTTTTGTTTCCTTTACTTTGAGGCCGAAGTTCTTCATCCAGCTGTTATGGGGCGTAACCTGCCGTTTGAATATTCTTCCTCATTAGCAAATGCGCAAATTTCCCATCCATCAACGGCACTGTTGTCTTGAATTAAGATATTTGTTCAACGTTGACGCTCTGCGAACAAACGTGCATACCTGTTTCACGGACGCACCGNGGCCGAAGTTCTTCATCCAGCTGTTATGGGGCGTAACCTGCCGTTTGAATATTCTTCCTCATTAGCAAATGCGCAAATTTCCCATCCATCAACGGCACTGTTGTCTTGAATTAAGATATTTGTTCAACGTTGACGCTCTGCGAACAAACGTGCATACCTGTTTCACGGACGCACCGCCAGAAAGGACGGCCCTGGTGCCATAATCACCGTTTTGCATTCTAATAGGCTCAACTTTCATACCTGCTTTTGATATTATCAGACGCCCCGTGCGAAGGGCTCCACGGTTCTAATGCTCGGCATTAAAGTGAAAGAATTTTTAGACGAAGCAACAACAGCAACAACAAAAAACCCCATTTGCATTACATTACGCAAAGGGGGCGGGAAAGCGGCCTATTTATTATTAAACATTCTCTGGTTCGACCCGCATTCACCGTAACGGGTGTAAACGAGTGAGTGCGAAAATTAGGACGCAACCCGTAATAACTGCGACAGCTAGAGCGAGAGTGGCCCCGAGGTTAGGTTAAAATTTTGGTAGCACTGGGAATGTTTACAGGAACAACCGGATGCCGGAGTTTGTCGGCGAGTATCGGGACTTCGGGTTGATTGAGTTAGGTTTGGGTGATTGTGAGTGGTAGCGAAAATAAAATATCCCGCTCGAAAGGCACATCGCGCATGTACGAAGCTTCGCATCGATGGAAGAATTCATTTAGATTCGAAACAGGTATGCTGGGCAGTCGACCCGGCAAAAGGCTTGGTGCGGTTTTGCAGCACATTCCATCTATACGCGAGCGCACCACGGCAAGGGCGCGAGTCAACAGTAACGAGCACACGATATTTACATATCGTTCGAAATTTTCTTCTCTTCACGCTTCATCAGCGTTCGATCATTACCGTGTGGCCACGTGGGAGATTGGGATAGATTGTTGTCTAAAAGAAGTGTGTGGGTCTTACATTTTTTTTCTTTCTTTCTTTCACCAACTCTTCAAGTTCTTTACATACCGTACTTAGTGGGGCCACGTGAGGTTTAGAAACCATTTATTGATTTCTTTTTTTTCTTCTTTTCGTCATTTTCGTTCGCTGTAAAATTATACTTTCCCACCACAAACCACACACCGGGAGAAAACTGCACGTAGGTACTTGATTTATGAAGCATAAAACCGAATGAAATTCTTTCCACACTTAAAGCTTCAATCCCAGCCATGATGTAAAAAAGTTCATTCGGTACAGATTTTAGGCGGTTTACAACTTATTCCCCATCACGCCCCCAATATTCTATTCGTTGCTCCCGTTGTTTAAGTTTGTTTTGTTTTCCTCCACGAATCAACCTAAATCAACAAGTCCCGCGTTGATACTGTCCCCGTGTACGGATGAGTAAAAATCCTCAAAATTAATTTTTGATTCCCAGTTTGAACTAACCTCTAACCATAAACATTCATCATCGCTATCTGGGCCACCCATTTGTTTGGAGAAAGAGAGCAAAACTGCATTAAAAAAGAACACAAAAAACACACACACACACAAAGGCTCTGCTTTTGCTCTGGCAAGCAAATTGTCTATAGCTTTTGGGGAGGATGTTTTTTTCGTTGTTCTCTTCTTATCTTGCTGTCTGATTCATTTTCTTCGGTTCGGTTTATCCACACTGCACATCACTTCCGCAGCACGATCCACTCGACACACAGATCTGGCGTGAATGTTTTGCGATGGCTGCCCATCAACCCCATACAAGCCCGAACGCTTGCCGTAAGCTTGTTTAAACAGTGTTACTTTGGAATAATAAATCAACATCAGAGTGGGCAGCAAGAATGGTTTTTTTTTTGGTGTGTGTATTGTAGGTACCATTTCTGTTGCTGATGAAAGAATTCTTTACGTTCTGATGTACAGGAATGCGCCTATGCTGTTGTGACTTCCGGGTTTATGGGGTGGCTCTATAGTCTTTTTTTTGTTGTTGTGTTTTTATGCACGATAATAACTGTCAGCGATACAAACGAGTGTTTCATTTATGGACACTTGCCCACCAAAACTAGTCTGAAAGTATCGTACGAAAAAAAATTGCATAAATCATTCAAAAACCAGCTGTGAATAATGATAGTTTTTCAACTGAGCTCATGAATTAAGTGTTTCGTATTGCCATTTTGCACATTTGTTTGAATGCATTCGGTTTGGAATACAAATTCTTTAAAGTTTCCCAAACCACGATACCATTTTTTTTGGTGCTTGTGCTCCAAATAAGCAAATTAGTTCACAGAACAGGATCTAGCGATAGGGATTGATAATTTGATCCGGATGCTAACGTGATTTATTCATGTGCGGTGCAGGTTTTGAGATAAAAGACATCCCTACTCCAACGGTTCCATTGATAGCGTTGAAAAGCTAAATCCCTTCCGAATCACGTTGTCACTTGCCTTCGTCACTTGCAGGTGAGCCATGACTATAAAATTAACTAACGACATGAGAAAACCAGACTGCAAAAGCAGTCCTGCACGTCAATCAGTTTCAATCTGTAGTGTCAGCACCACCGTAACGGACCTGGCGATGGAAACCCATCGGTCCCGTTGTGTTCGCTGTGCTGTGGATATTCGAGAGTAGTGTTTCGTGAGTGTCTGCTGCATTTTTAATCAGCACTAATGGTACAGTTGTTTACACCTTGGGAAGGATCTTTTTCGTTTTCGTTTCTTCTTTTTTTTCTGGAATGGATTATCTTGTCTATTAGGTATCAGTTTTTTCCCCCTTCTGCTCGCAAGTGATTTTGCTTTCAAGTGATATGGAATCAGTGCCATTCTTCTAGGAACTTGAGACACACTTTTTGTAACATTGCCGCTGTCAGCTTTTATTATCTTTGAGGACGTGTTGATAAAGCGCTGAGCCATAAAGGATGTGTTCTTTGGATTATTGCCAACTATGTTGTGGACGCAGCTTTTGGTTTTGTTCTCTCGACCAAAAAATCGCTAAAGATGGATCATTTTATATTACTACATATTGCTAAAAAAGCCAAGCTTCCTTGAATAATGGTCATTGCCTATAGAAATTAACTAAATAATTAACTATCTCATAGAAAAGATAATAACTCAGTAAAGCGTAATCGCAAAATTAACGATACACAAATACGTATACGTGTAAAACAATCGCTTCAAACCACATCCTCGCAAAACATCAGTCAATGAGATTTCAAAACAGATATCAGCGGCCGAAAGTAATGAACATGTTCTCCCTGTATGTGTACGAATGTGGCAGATGCAAACAAAACGGAATCAAATAAAATATAAAAACCTTCCAAACACTCGTTTCATGTTGCGTTTGTTTGTTTGATGTGTTTAGCGGCTTCATGTGCCAAGGTTTTGGGTTTTGCGGTGATTAATTCGTTGTCCACAAAAAACCCACTGAGCGCTGTCCAGTGATCCGACGCGATGTAAATTGAAAGTCACAACCCCGATCCGTTACGCGGTCTACGTTGCGTCCCCTTCGCCCACCTTTCTTCATCTGTTTCGAACCCTTTTTCTTCGCTGAATGCCGAGTTAATTTACGATCCGCTAGCATACTAATCAAAGCCCCCAGAGCGACAAACTGACGAGCGAAAGCTAATCACCAAGTTGAAGCGAAATGTAAATTACTTACCCCGTCCGTTCGAGATTATCCCTGGGGTGTTCCGGTCAGTCCCGAACGGAAGTGGCCTTCGGTCACGGGCACGGATCGAAGTACGCAAAATATCCCAAATGAAACGGATATCCTTCCAACAGCAACAGCTGCTGTGTATACTTTTCTAATTGCTCTGTCAGGGATCTGTCCACTTATAATGGGGCAGCGAAGAGGAAAGTGCGGGACCTGGACGATGGTTTATCCATATTCATCAAGGGCCGATTAACGCGGTTCGTTAGCGCATATATTTGGTCAAAGTAACGCAAAGTCTGTGGGGAGTTTCGGTAATGTTTTGCTGCACCATGGAGCCGTGAAATGAATGACAGAATTTCAATTCCCAACGCAATGATGTTTCAGCGTTGGTTTTCATTCGTTTGTTTCGTTTGCGTGCGCAATATACTTATTAATGCGTTTTACTTTAACAACTAATATAATTTGATGGAGACGCCCAGTACTTTGTAGATAACAGTAATGCAGGAGCAAAACATTTATCCTTTGCATGCGCTGATTAAACCGTTTTTCCTATGATGCAAGGAAATGGATTCCCAAGCAGCACCAAGTGTTTCATCGTAACGTTTGTTTTTATTACGGACTTTTTTTTAAATAAACACAAAAAACACATACAAATAGGTCACTTCTTTCGCCTTCCACAACCATCAGGCGTCATTTGATCCTGCGCTGTCTACTACAGGACAGCTTTTGCAAAGCTACGACTAGAGTGCATTTAGCAGACAAAATTGAAGAAAAATGTCAAGCATTGCACTTCGCTACCGAACAGTGTGAAGATGAAAAACTTAATGAAAACTCCAAGAACGTACCGAACGAATGCTAGACCGCTTCTGCTTTGATGATAAACGATGAGGTTGGTGTAATATTAAAATCGTTGAAACTGTAAGCCACCGATCAAAGAAGATAACGAAGAAGAAGGAAAAAAATAAAAAAACACTTTGAGTGACAAGCCGTTGATGTACAATGACAGGCCATCGTCTAGCTTCCAATTCCAGTGTGAGCAGAAGAATGTTTTGTCAGAAACATTTTATGTGTTTTTTTTTTGTTTTTTCTTGCCCGAATAAATAATAATCCAATGTTTTGTTAAGACTGTGAGAGTTCTTTACAAATAATTTTTCAACCAGCTTGCACGTCCCATATCAGTTTGCGCTCGTGGTAGACTGGGCCATTTAAACGGAATGTTTCATGGGAAAATTGCCCTGTACATTTAATCGAGAATTGATTGCACGGCGTGATTGATTATCATGCTGACACGGAGCGACAGTGTAAGTATCTTACTCAGCTATGACAAACACTTATTTGATAGGAGATAATTGAAAGAAAATTTACATGCGCCAGAGATGAAACGTGACTAATGGCGATGAAGTGATATGCGTGTGCGTGTCATGTTGTGTGTTAATATACTCTTTAACACTTCTAATGTCTGGAGATTCTATTTGGATACATTTACAGGAAAACACACTTCTAAAAGACACAAATTGATTCACCCAAAACTGCACAGTACCAGCCACATGTGTCACTCAAAACAAATAATGTGCTCTAGTTTCACTAAACCTAACAAGCCATAAATTGAGCATCAGAATAAGGTCAAAGGCCGTACCTAATAAGCTTAACACACCATGACAAAAGATCGCTTCACAGAAGTTCAATCTTGTTACCCCAGTAAACGTTATTTATGGTACTAAATCTTTTATAAAACGATATCCCCTACTGCTTTGTGAAAAAGCTATCTTTTACGAGGCATTGCATCTGGTAACCGCAAGCGTGTATGTTAGGAAACTGTTCCAGTAACGGTCTACATTTTTTTGTGTTTGCTGGTTTTTTTTTGTTGTTGTTTGCATCATAAACATCCCGTTGTGCCGGTGTTGAGGGCTGTTTCGAATTTTGAACCCCTCTTCTGAGGTTTCTAATTAGATCCAAACCCTTCAAATGAAACGTATAAAATTCATGATTAATGACCATTNNNTTGTTGTTTGCATCATAAACATCCCGTTGTGCCGGTGTTGAGGGCTGTTTCGAATTTTGAACCCCTCTTCTGAGGTTTCTAATTAGATCCAAACCCTTCAAATGAAACGTATAAAATTCATGATTAATGACCATTGAACGTGATGGCAACAGCATCAACCTCAAAACCGCCGGATAACTACCGGCACACAGCAAATGGGCACGAGTATAGTCCGCGCTTCCTGAGAGCCGATAGCATGGTGGAGCCGTGTAGCATACACGAAAACATCAACATATAAAAAAAAACATACTTCAACCGCTCAATAACCGAACCGAATGATCGTTGATCGGGTTGATTTATTTCCATCGCTGGTTGCAGCTTGGTTACTGCAAAATGGCGGTATTTTTGGGGGCAGCGAGTTAAGGGTTTCGCGCTGGGGTTTCGAGTTCAATAACACTTCTTTAGAGCGAAGCGAAGTGGCAGACGCCCGGATCATATAACCATGTGCGGTAATGTTAGTAGTCGCAGTTAGGCGAAAATGGTGGCAAAAAGGCGAATTGATAGCATCATTCCGCGTGCAATAAAATTATACGGTTTCAACCGCTTCGGGGTGTTATGGTTTTGATGCTGCTGGCGCTTTAGGACGAAAGGACCGAACCGAACACTTACATCGTGATCTGAAACAAACCACAACTTTCACCGGTACGATGGTGACGCAGTGCGGAGTTGTGAGCATCGAGCAGAGCAAAGAACCAAAGGCAAGCAAAACAACCAGCAACTACAACAAAAAAAAAGCACATATCCACTCTCACACAACAATCGGAGACCCCACCACAATCACCATTACTGAGTGGTGGCCGAAAAATGTCAAACAGTACCATTATCGTACGGAACATAGCGTAAAACATTGGGGGACGGTCAATGATAAATATGGTAAACAACTCTTACACAAAACTACGGCGCTGCTAGTAGTCTAAGGAATCATAAAAAAGCTATTACACAAAATTTATGATTCAAACGTTAGCCACTAAAGACAAAAAAACAAACAGCAAAAATGGGTGCATTGTCTCATCGGAATCTGTTTGCATAAGTAAAGTACACGCTTACGGTAAAGACCAACCTTCACACTTCTCCCAATGCGGCATAACGGCTTCAGGATGATCTATTGGTGTGGGAAATATTAATTTAAAATTTCTTTAAAATACAACATGGTTATGTTTGTGGAAAGGTAAGGTTATTTTTTACTCAAGTATTGTTCTTACATCTTTCCACACGTTTTAAAAACAATAGAACAATACAGATTCATTTGTTCTTCATTTCTTCTACAAATAATACCGTGTTTAATTCATTAAAAAAACTTCTCGATGAGATTATCCGAATGCCTTAGAGCTATTCGATGTATGATATAGGATTATAATTGAATATCTGCTTGTTACTCACTCAAACATTTGACTAGCATCGATCGAAACCTTGTTAAAAATCTTCCAAAATAAATAAAACCTGAGTTAGTAGACATGGTCTACCTGCCATGTCATAAATAGCCTGACACATAACGAATTTGTTTTCCAATAATAACTTACATCAATTTCAGTCAAAAATGCTTTCAAAGTTTGTTTTTTTTTTATTTGGTTCAAGTTATACTTGTACGCCTTCAGCTTTTACAATACGTATCCGTAACAAGTTTACTGCACACAAAAAAAAATATCAAATAACCTCGCCACATACTGAACCATAAACAAAATTCTAGATATCAATTATTTTGAAAACAAAAATGTAACACACAAAGACCCGCTTTGATTTTTCAGCAAAATACAAAACAAGTGTGAGATGAAACACGAACACAAAACCGCTGTGCATTTAAAAAAAAAAAGAACAAAACAGGAGGAATATGATAGAACCTTTTGAACGAAACTCGGAATGCGTGTCGAGCGTTCATTGAGAGCGGATTAATTGGATTACATAGCCAAAAGCGTGCAACGCACATTGTGGCTTCACATTTTTTCTTGTTAGCCGCTCCGATAACCATCCTGCCGCATTTCGATCCTTTTTGTTTGTTGGTGTTGTTGCTGTGAATCACGACCTCCCCGAGCTCCCGACAGTTTGACAGCTAATGGGTTCGTTTATTGGAGTTGTAATGACTATGCTAGCCCATTTTTTCCCTCCAAAATCCATCCTATTTGTAAGGGTAAATGAAAAAAGGAGGGAGTTGGCAGATGAACCTATACCACAACATAAAGATAAACCCGTGATAGATTGAGTAAGAGTTTATTTCATTCGCAGAAAGTATACACATTTCATATACATTACAATCTGTGTCTATCCTATTCCACCCACCCCTGACAGTATGGGAAAAAGCGAAAATTATTTCTACACATCATGCTGAACCATGCATTTAGCTCGAATGAATTAGGCATTTTGTACTGAAATTAATTTCATTACTCGTTGCTCTTTATGCTAAGATTATATAGTTGAACAAATTAAGATATTTCAGAGCAGAGAAGGGCAATTCATCGACATCACTCGGGGTCTTAAATACATAACGAGTATCCAGAGAATGACAGTATTCTAAATACGAAATAATTCGCAGCAATGAACAGATGTTGCATCAACAAACTTGGTAAAAATCAAAGACTAAATGCATGCAATATACTTGCACCCATTATTATGCAAGTAAGAGAAAATATGCGACAGCCCTAACGAGATTGTTAATAGCTTTGCCGATGATATTTCTGTCATGATAACAAATAGTCAAAAGATACAGGATATTAAAAAAGCTTTTCAGGAATATGAAAAAGGTTCTGGAGCAAAACTTAATGTAGCAAAGTCGGTTGCAATGGATATTGGAATGATTAAAAACAGTAAAAGGATAATGCCTGACTGGATAGAAGAGAAAGCCAAAANAGACAAAGTACCTGCTTGCCGGAGGCTCTGACCGTGATAGAGCCCGACTCGGGAGCAGAGTATCAGTTGACGGCGACGATCTCGAGGTGGTAGAGGAGTTCTGCTACCTTGGTACGATCGTAACTTCGGACAACAACATGAGCAGCGAAATCCGAAGGCGCATTGTTCAGGGAAATCGTGCCTACTACGGGCTCCACAAACTCCTGCGATCCAGAAGGCTCCAGCAACACACGAAATGCACGATATATCGCACACTGATACGTCCGGTAGTCCTCTACGGGTACGAGTCCTGGACTCTGCTAACGGAGGATGCCAATGCACTCGCTATTTTCGAACGGCGGGTGCTAAGGACTATCTTTGGCGGTGTGTGCGAGCAGGGCGTGTGGAGAAGGAGAATGAACCACGAGCTAGCTGAGCTGTTTGGCGGTGCAGATATCCTGACGGTGGTCAAAGCCGGAAGGATACGATGGCTGGGGCACGTGATGAGGATGCCGGACTCATGCCCCACCAGGAAGGTGCTCGTC
The DNA here is from genome assembly GCA_016170015.1 of Anopheles longipalpis. Lineage (NCBI taxonomy): Eukaryota > Metazoa > Arthropoda > Insecta > Diptera > Culicidae > Anopheles > Anopheles longipalpis. The sequence goes on from CM028106.1 coordinate 43,299,610, forward strand.
AGCGATCCGTTCGGCACGAGGCGGAGAGGAGCACAGCGAGCTCGTTGGCTGGATCAGGTGGAGTCAAACCTGTCGGAGATCGGATGCAGCCGTGGATGGAGGACTGCAGCACTGGACCGAGTTTCCTGGAAACGGATTGGCGACCAGGCCATGTCTATGCGACGTGCTCGACCATGAGCAGGCCAGAAAAGAAAAGAAGAGAAGTTTAAAATATGAGTAGAATAAGTCTCAAATTCATGTAACAACAATTGTGCAGGAATAAATGTTTAATATGAAAAAAAAATTAAGCAAAAAATCAACCAAAAGGTAAACAGGGTGATCTGTTACTGTTATTAGATTTCTTCGCAACCAAATACCAAATTCTTCTTCGTTGGACAACAGCGAGATCATCCTCACTGGAAAAAGATCCCTTAAAAATTGCATCCCACAAAAACCTTCAGCAGTCAACAATGAATTAAGTCTCTTATCCATTATCACCCATTTGGAGCTGTTTTAAAAACGATTCGTTCAATTCCTCAACAAACTTTCAACGTAGGGGAATCAGTTTTTCTTATTTTTAAAACTTTAGTATACTTCTGTTGCAAGATATTAATTGGTTCGCATACTTCGGACTTTGGACTTCGGAATGTTTTTAATATTTATCAACTTTCTCTTCTATGCACGGAACAAGCTACGTTTTGAACTTTACAGTAAATAATCTTCCAGAATTTTTCTCAACACAAGAAGCAGTGTTAAAGTTGAGTCAAACTACAAGACATCATTTTACGATCCTATACCCAGTGGCAGATCGAGCTTCTCGGAGGCATTAAGCGGAATAGTAGTTCGGGGTCCAATATCGAAGATGCTCCTTCTGTCGACAAACTTAAATCAGGGAAGTTTATATGGACTTAAATCGAAATTACATCAAAGTCCTATGTTCAATTGATCTTTACACAAGGAAGATACATTTTTCTAAATATTATATTTTAACACCTTATCTTGAATACAATTTTGAGTTTAATTAAATTATTTAGTAATAATTTAAAAAATAATAATACAATATTCGTGATTCATTTCCCAATAACACAACGATGTTTGGGAGTTACACTTTTAAAAACTCATATTTTTACCCATTTTGTCACTAACATAAAAATATAATGCATCCGCACATTTTCTTCCAACTCCCAATTTCTCTTAACTACTCTCATGCTGTATTCCCGATGGTTTTGTAAAGTTTGTAAATTCAATTTACCTTTTTATTCCCTTACACCATCTTGAAAAACCTTGCTTCGATTCACATTTTACCTTGCTGCATAAACAACGTCTAACAATCCACCCTGCAATCTACGTGCCACATTCTCCGTATTAAATGAAATTCAACATTCCCAACAATCGTAACGCCAAACGACGTACTTGAACAGCCGTTCGCCAAAGTGGAACCAAAACTCGCTCGGCAAATAGAATTTGCTTGTTTGTCTAGTGCAAAAGCTTCAAATGTGTAAAAGCAAATTTGTTTCACCTGCATCGATCCTGCATCGCTGTTCAGGAATGTGCAGTGCTGCACATTTTATGGCAGGTCGTCACAAGCGAGCAAATTGTCATTTTCATGCTGTTGGAATGCGCTTTCGGGTTTTGTGCATTTGGTCCCGTCTGCCGAAAACGTACTTCTTGTTTTACTGATCGCGCACTGATGTTACGGAACGAATTATGCAAATAATGTTTCTGCTTAAGCCAACATCGTTTCGAACGTTAATTCCCGTAGGTTAAGTAACAGCGGACAAGACACTTACGTGGAATCGGTGCTCATTATATGGTACTGCAATCATGCACATAAAGTAGAACGAAAACATACACCCAATCCGTGCTAAAGATAATGTATAATCAATGCAAGGAAAAAAAAATGAAAACATAAAATAATCTTAATTGAATGCAAATTATTTCACACAATTTTTTAATGAGTTCATAAAATCAGTTCGCATCAGCGTCATATTATCTCCGTATCAGTACTGCAAGAGCAGAGCTAAAAATAAAACTCATTCCTTCGTATTTCAGGTAACGCCGCTGGAAGCGTTTATTATTGTGAACTTGATGCATAATTGAAATGTATCGTTAATTTGCCTTTTTTAACTTAATGACACTTCCGTTTGACCTAGTACACGAGACAACCGTCAATGATCCACCAGCGGTATGCCAGCGACCGGAAATACGCCGGAAAAGCTTCCGTGCCTACAATGGGCGGACAAAGTTTAGCTGTTCCTCACCAGTGATCTCAGGCTTCATTCATTAATTTAAGTGTATTCATACCGCGCACATATACACCTTCCCAAACAAAAAAAAAACACGTTCCTTCCGGTACGGATGCACACAGAGTCCCATACAGGCGCACGCAACAATTAATTCAAGCTGTGTTGGAAAAGTTATCACATTGAAACTTTTTCCATTTCCATCTAAATTATAATAAAGTTGCAGAGTTCACGCTTCATTCGTCGTTCCCATACCTGCCGACGAGTGTCCCACCCCAAGCGGGAAAAGGTATCGCAAAGACTCACTCCAGGTGTGGCACGGCTCAGAACATCGACTCGGTAAATGTTTGTTCTACTTCATTTGCAATACTCAAAATCAAAACTTCGCTTCACGGGGTGTCGTTTCGAAGCCCGAAAAGTTCTTCATGCTGTCGAAGTAGTGGAACAGATTCATCCAATCTAGGCATCATCCAGATTTTCGGAAAGGGTACCAGCACGGGTATACAAACCGATACCAACCCCGTTCGGTAGACACCTTTGTGCTTCTTCGCGCCATGTAAAACCCATACAGTAAAGGAGCAAACAACCACCGAAACCGAGAGGGGGGTGAGGAGAGGGAACCAGAGTCCCACGGATGTCGTTTACATAATTGAGTAATGTCGCTTTATCCCCAGTGACACTCGTTCGCACGAAATTGCTATCCGCATGCTTCATGCATACGAACCTGCTATGCGCTCGCAAATAATCGATTTGGTGGGCCGGGTTCATCCCTTTCGCACTTCTGCCAGGTCCCGGGGAACCATCCTACCCTGTACACATGCTCACCGGGTATATATACCTGCGATGTGATCGCTGGTGCTTTTTCACCCTTCGTTATGTTGCAATTTACTGAACCTAGCAGATAGTAGCACTCACAGTGAACCGGGCGGAATCCAACCACCTCACTACCAAAAAGCTCCATTCCGCATTGTGAGCGGAACACAAAAATGGTGCCTGCGTATCACACACATTCAAGTGTAGCCTCATAACCCTTCAAACTTACCACTGTATGCTGTACCTGGGAGCAATAAAAATTGCCAGACAATTGGCGCCAGCAAAGTGTCATCACGATTTAAAAAGCAAAACAAAAGAGAGTGTTTTTTTTTTAATTTGCGAAGCATAAAATATGTTGGTGCTCGTCATTGTGATAACGTAACGGCCGCGATTGCTTCTGTAGTATGTATGCGTAAGCGAAAACTTTATTCGATTAGTTTACAATTTTGTTGGGTTGAAAAGCCATTTAGATTATGAAATTTATTTTTAAACAAAAGAGATATACCTAGGTACCTTTGCTAATAATAAAATGGAAATATTATCGTTCAAAAACCTTTTCCTGCAAGCGAATGATCACGAATGGAAGATGTTAACATGCATGAAGGAATATTTTATTTCGAATTCCATTTTTATCATACATTGTAATCAAGATACAAAGAACATTGGATAATTTCCATTTTTTTTAATTCTCACTTACAGTTTTTAATCGGTCTTGATCTTAATCAATGACATACTCTCAACTCTGCGCCTGTTAAGAAGATTAACTATTTACACAATACTGCAGTACGAGTTTACTGCTCCCAAAGTTAAACATTTGATCAATTGTCCATTATCCATTAAAATTAACGGATCATATGCGAACCCCTTGAAGCGTTGTCTTTTACATTGATTACATTGTTACGATTTACGTTTACGATTGTTTTAAATTTAACGTACGTATATAATTAAGGAGCGCAGTGTGACTGAAGTCCGGTTCAAACGGCGTTGGATTAACGGCATATAATAAGGAACGGTTCAGAAGCGCCAAAACGAACGACACGGTACGTTCTTTTCATTCTTTTCGGTTAAAATATATATTTACTAACAGCCCACATGAGATATGAAAAGCTTTCTCGCATCACACAAAAACCGCATTCTGAATTTTAAACGAAAAAAAAACTTATTTCGTCTATAGAAACATTTGCTGTCGCTTGAAGTAATTCGTTAGTAACATTTTTTTTACAATGATCGATTTTTTTATTCTTGAAGAACGGCATCTTCCTTGACTTGATACGTATGTAAAGTTGAATTTGCCTCCTCTGTGTACACAACGAATCGAATAAAGTTTTGTACTAGTTCTGGCATGACATGGATGCTTAGCTACCAATAATGGAGCTGGCATTTTCGAAGCTCAACTTTCTTTAACATCATTCGGATACACTAACTGATTGTTGTTTGCTCGGGAATAACATAAAAAATAATTACATTTATTTTCTAAACCTTCAAATCTATTCTAATCCTAAAGCTCTCATTAATGTTATCTAACGCTTAGCGCTATTATTAACTGCTATGTTGAATTTAATCGCATTCGCACATGGTCCGATGATGTGGAACGCATTGGAAATTGGAATCCATAAATAGTAAAAACCAGAAATAGTATGACCTGAAATCAACAACTTGAAGATTAAAGTTTCCGAATGAATGTGTCCTTACTCGAAGGGATTTGCGGAGGTGAACGAATGGGTAAAATATATATTTTTATCCTCACTAAATTCATTGACCAATAAAATACTACTCTTTGATGACTAACTAAAGGGAAAAAAACGAAACATTAACCAAAACACTGTAAATTTTACATTCAATACATCCACTATCCACATTTATAAGCTAAATGATCCATAACCAATGGTCAGGTTTGCTTTTACAGGGCAAACTTTTCCCCAAATACACAACCACCTTAAATCATTACCCACTTTCTTCCAGCGTGTACTAGCGTGGAAACTTTTTCCTACCCCCGCAAAAATGGCTTGACTGCACTCATAACTTATTAACAACTGAGCGCTTCTCATTTTGGAGAGCGATGTTCGATCTTTTGCCCCCCTTTCCCGTACCCCGTAGCAAGGGGTGCCACCAAACCCTTAAAAATAACGAACCCAATGAAAGAAAAACGACCGACAAGAAAAGCTTGGAATTGATTATGGTAAACATTTTCACCCTTCACTACCAACGGTTTCAGCTTCAGTCGGTGTTTCGGTAGGATTTGCTGAATTCCCCGGGTTTCACTATTGGCATAGGCATAACACCAAACGTCGAACCAGCAAACAAACAGTTGAACAAATATCATAACCGGTCTGGCCAAAAAACCATAACACAAGAGCAAGAGGAACAAAGTGGGGAGCAAGAGGGCGAAAAAGAAGTAACGGTGGACATTCCGTTTTCAGCTCATTTGCGCTGTTCGGACACGATCGGAAAAGGAAAATACGTACGCTGATGATGTAAATATCCCAAATACTAAGCCAACCATGACAACAGTTCGCCTCTGCAATAAAGTCAGGCTCAGCGCGCTGGAAAACACACTGGCGAAAGTGCTCGTACCGAAATACGTACAATCAAACTCGCACAGCCCGATTCCGGAACCCTAGCATTGAAGCAGGAAACAAGAGCACCCAACAAAGGGAAAGTGAAATATTTGCAGTTACTTTTTATCGCCGTAAATAGAAGAAAGAACGAACGGCCATGCTTCCGCCGCCAGTGGCATACACTCGCGCCACATCCGCCGTACTTCGCCGTCGCAGGTTTTCATCCCGAAACCGTCACATGTCCATTGAATGTCCGTACTGGCTTGAGCAGGAAGCCTGCATTACCGTAGGGACCAATTCGGAAAGGACGCGAATAGGCGTCGGATGTTCGGAACTTTCGTACGAGATAAAATCATTCAAGAGAAAGTTGCATTTATTTGTTTATGTTTCCGGTAGCGGAGGCGGGACAAATCGAACGACATCATTTGGCCGAATTTGAATGCGCAAGAAGGGACACAAACCCGTTTCCTCACGGACACGGACAGTACACCACCGGGAGGCACTCGTGGAATAAATAGTTCAGCTCGTGGTACCGTACTCGGTACTGAGGCAATCGTCCTCTTTGAATTTTGCCACCGGAAGTGAGCATTATCACTCGACATCAAGCACAGATTCGAACGGCTCGAAGGCAGGATAAGTATCCGGTTAGTGTGGCCAAGCAGGAAACAAATCGATGACCTCAACTAGGCAGTAAAAACTCGATCGGGAACGTATGAAGTTGCTGGAGATCTTTTCGACGGTTGGTTTGGTATGATTCAACCCAATACAAAATGGTGGTCGCCTTGCAGTTTCTCCAACCACTCACGAGTTGGGGAACCGTTTTATCAACTGGACCTTCTAAGCATCCTGCTCAACGAGTTGAGGTGCTTATTTTAAAACCACTCGAGATTGTTTTCCGATTTTTCTTGGAATTTGCCACACACAGAAAAAACCTAACGATTCCGATTTACGATTCTATAAGAATCTTATCATCCCACCAGTAAAAACACCAAACCAAACTTATTTCGTTCCTAGAGCAGCATTTTGTTGGCCTTTCTTCACAGCAACGACAAGCATTCCAGGCAGTGGGGGCTACTGAGTGGGTCAATAAAAAGACCTTGCTGTTTCGGAATGGAGCAAAATCCGTTCCGAAAGTGTTGGCGTGTACATCCGGCGCTGTTGTACACACATACACACTGTTGTCGTTTACCCTTACCATCGGCATTCACAAGTTTCGACCGAGAGTGCTTTTTCTTTCGAGATGATCCACTGACCTTATGATTGGGCCACTTTCCAGTTTTGCCGTCCGGCCGGTTCGGGTTTCGTTCATTTGTCCAGACAGATAAACTTTCGGTCACGGTTACCGCTTCTAGTGGAATTGTTCGACCGGAACGGCTCCTAGGACAAGGTGCAGAACGTTCACACAAAATTGACATCATTCGGTGCCATCGTTGAGCAATCTGTTTCCCGTTGCTACGTTGGTACGGGCTGGCGGATGAGCTGCCAGCTGCCCATTTGACTGGAAGTATCGATATAGCGACTACCCGACTGACTACTCGGTACTATCATCTTATCCTTCGCAGTACCCATTTTATGGTTGTGGCGATTGTTCGCATTGCTCATTCGCTCTGCCTACAATTGTTGGAATAACTTTTCTTCGAGTGAAATGGAAATAAAATTTCAACCAAGAATTTTTGGGGAAACTTTTGGCCCACGCTGGGTAGGGTTGGGAAAGGGCTTGCTCAATGCTTGCGTTTCAATTTACATTCCGATTTTGTCAAAAGTTTAACACGCTTCAAAGAAAAGTCACAAGCTCTAATTCTGTCAAATTTTGTACGCTCCTTTCCTTATTTTTTGTGGGATTTTTTCGCTTCAAAGATACAACGCTAGCCAGCTCGAAACCGGAATAGGCCCGTTGCCCCAACGTGGATGTAATTGAAGTGAAAATCAGTGTTGCTTTCGATCAATCTCAATTACTTCTTTGCATGCAGCACCGTTTGACTATCGCACCGGTAAAGCACATTTGTTTCTCACCCAGACACCATCAACTGAAATATTTACCAGCCTATCAATCCGATTGATGAGATCGGCAATATATGTTCCGAGGAAACATGTGAAATTCTTAGGCGATACGAGGCTGGCTTTCCATTTCAGTTGTTCAACATTGCAGCCAGTTTGGTTGGCATTAGATATACACCAAAAACAACTTGTATCTATTTACAACGTAGCCACAACAGCTACCATTAGTTGGGAGAGCCAAAATGGATAGCAATGAGACTGCACGGCACTATTGCGGATTACAGGTCATAAGTTTTCATTTTTGGCTCGGGTTTCATGCTTGGTATAATTACTAAACCATAATTTTGGGAGTGGAGCACTATGATTTTGCTCTAGAATTATTGACGTTTTAAAGTAGATTTATATCATATACGAATGTGTTCTAGTCAGAAAAGTTTTAAAATTCAGAACTGAAAGATAAATAGAAACGAAGTAAAAAATTGATGATGACGGTGAGAGTTGAACCTTTAAAGTACTGGGCGCCTCCATCCGGTATAAAATAGAGAACAAAAACTTAATTCTAACACAATTGGATTGTAAACAGGCCTTAAAAAGTAATTGGAGTCAAATTAAAATTTAATTTTTGATACAACACTCTACATGCAGGTGTACTATAGTAAAACAAACATAACATTTAATGAATCTATAGCAGTTTTGTACTATTATCAAATGTAATGTCTAATAAAGCATTTTTGTTTGTTGTTTGCGTGATTAGAACGGTTTGGCCTAATCAACTAGAACGGGTTAGAACGGACAGGAGAAAATAAACTACATATTAGATGAGAAAAACAAAACAAAAATTTCAGATAAGCTTTATTTAGATCTACTGACCTTGGGACTTTATTAGAACCTTTATTGCATATTATTTTAATGTAACGAAAGTTCAATAACAAACTGTTACATTTTATATACCATTATTAGAAATAATTAAAAGTAATAAGCCTGTTAAGTTTGTTATTTAGTTAGTGCGTCTGTGTGGCCATACACTCATTCTAAAACAAAAAACAAATAAATAAATAAATAAATAAATAAATAATATCTATATGATAATATTGAATAATTGCTAAGGAAATTTATAACACGCTATAAATTAACCAAGATTTCAAAATTTTTAATGGTGTGTTTAGAGGCCCCCTGTTCCAATTTTTTCTCAGCTTCTATGAATCAGCTGTACAATGGGCAACAGCACATAAAGAAAAGGACAAAATTAAATTTCACAGTAATAATTAAACTGATGTATGAGATTAGAAATGATTAAATTTTTCTTTTTAGTATTTTTATTGTTTTAGTTTTTATCGAAATAATTTATGACCAATAAAAAAAGATCATAATGTGCAAAAACTGTGCGAAAAATATAAACGCGAGCTTCAAAACGCACCTTTAAAGTGCGTCATGTTAATACAGTATAAAACTTATTTTTAAGTAGGTAGAAACATTGATGTTCAAGAGCCCACAATGATCAACTTCATGTATAACTAAAAACATTAATAGAAACACCAAACAATAAAATTTAATCAAAACGACGATAGTGGCATCACCTGGCATTCCAAAAGATTAGTTTATGTAGTATAACTATATTGGCAATACCTAACAAGATTCGTTATAAGATAAAGCTTAACTGTCGTAAACAAACATTTATGATCACAATTATACCACTGTGCAATGCGGGTGAACGTAACCCCGAACAATCCTAGAAATGGGTGGCAGTTTGTCTACTGACGGTAGGACGCAATTCCCTTCCTTTCCACAAAAAATTACTATCGCAATAAATGTAAACAATGCGTTGGAAGCGCTTTCAAGAATATTTTGCTACTTGCTGCTGTTGTTGATATGCGCCAGTCAGATAAGCTCAGAAAATGTGAGACTTTAGCAGGGCGACAAGCAGTTTTGCTTTGTTTTTTTTTTCTCTCCTCTCGTTCGTTCGTTTGTTTTTGTCCACCCATCAGAACGTCCAAAATTGTGACCGGCAACAAATAGCTAACTTATACGATACGTCTCCAGTATCAGCTTTGCCACTGATAGCATTGTATGCATGTATGTGTGTGTAGTAGTAGTAGAATTCAGGACGTTCACCGTGACATTTATTCTTCTCCATTTCCTGCCACCAGTCCCGTTCGATCAGCGATGTCACGGGATGCTCACGAACGAATCCTCGAGGCATCATCTTCACCCCTTAACTTGGGGTTCCTCTGTCCCATTATTTCGCTTATATTCCGTTGACGTTCAATATTCATGAACCAACCGAGTGGAACCGAGGGTTGGGGTAAGGTTGGGAAATTCATAGCAGAGGGATCCTCCTGTCCTGTTTGCGGAGAGCACCGTAGCATCGTTCGAAAACAGTGGACAGCAACAAATTGGTATGCTTTTTATTCGCGACCACCCAAAACCAGGCTCTGGTGAAGAATAGTGAACAAGGCTAGAATAAAAAAAAACATACACACACATAAACAAAACTAACCATCCGACCCGCACAAACCATACAGCAAGTCCGGCGAATGCTCTCTAACAAACGAAGAATGTGAACTTCATTGTCTCTGTACCAAAAATTCTTCACTACAACCACTCGCCGTCCATTCGCACACAAAGCTTTCCGATGTTTTTGCACCCGTTCGTCCAACACAACCTCCCCGGACCGGATCGCACTACTTGCCTGGTGGGTTCATTTTCGACCAAGAATGTCAGACGCTAAGCAAGAAAAATGCGTCAAAATATGCGCTCCTGCCCCATGGGTGTGAAATGGAGTCATGAGAATTCATTATATCACTCCCGTAACACAATGGCACCGGGTGACGGTGGTCCAGTTTATCCTGGAACAGTTTTGTACCCGACTGATTTGCACTTTTTCTTTATTTTGGGAGGGACTGCAAGGGTAGGGACTGGGTGCATAATTTCCGAGTGGCTTTGCGCTATTTTGTGTGATGGCAGTGCCTGTCTATTCAAGAAGATATGGAAGAATATTCTGATCCAATCACTACCGACGGTTTAGGTTGTTGGGTTTTTTTTATTTCTTTTCGCTTCAAGCTCATTTTAAGCAGTTTCATAAAGCCGGTAGCTTAAGGATGTTCGGTGAACGTGTTATTATTGATTGGGAAAACCTTGTTCTCACCTTGTTCCTATTTGATCCACCTTGATTACCTCGTTTGCCATACCGGTGGTGTGTGGCAAAAACTACTTCCACCTTCCGGGTCGAACGGGAAAACGGCAGCCCTTTCCAAAACTGTGCAAGAAATCAAAGCATCCTCATTATTTAAACAAACCACTCCCGGACGGGCTGGGAAAAGTTGATCGAAAGGATATCCTATCCGCCTGCCCGGCGTGGCCCCGAACGCTATACGATCGCTGAAAATTGAGCCCATCCCAAGTCACTAGACCCTCATTTGTAGGTGTACTTTGTATCTGTGAGTGTGGTTAGTTCTTTTCGTGCGTTCGTTCGTTCAACATAAACATATTTTACTAGTTCTTTTTTTTTTTTGGTTCACCCTGGATCCTCTGTTGAACCATCAAAATGGAACCCTCTTCGCTGTCAATGTCTAACGGGGTCCCAAACAAATACGCGCTCACGACGCAGTGACAATTCGGTGTCAAGCTTCCCACGCCCACGTACAGACCGAAAACCGATCAAACAATATCGTCCACAGGGTGGACCAGCTTTCGTAGGAGCAAAGGATAATGTTCATCCACTTGCCGGTCGGTGTGTATGTGCGAGCTGCATGTATGTGTGAGCGACAGTCCATTCCTAACCCGATCGGTGCGTGGTTTCCCATTTAACAATGTATGAGGTTTGAGGCTAACGACTCATTTCGTCCTATATAGCCCCAATTCCCACCCCTTCTCTTCCACCCGAGGGTTGAGATAGGAGAGTGCCACCGGTGGGCGGAAATCCTAGGGGATAAAGTAAAATTTATTAACTTCAGTGTAAGTTTCCAGCGGGAAGGCAAAGTTTGGGAGTTTGGGTTTTCCTCGTTATTGTCGGAGCTATCCCCGGACCCGATGGGAACGATCCCCTAAATGGAAAGAGAACATGTGGTGGTGGTGGTACTGGGAGAGAGAGAGAGGGGCGAGGGGGAAAAGTTTTACCACTGGAAGAGGGTTCTGTTCCGGTTGCTCTATTATTATTGCTGTTTGTATACGTACCGGGGGTCTACCACTCTAAACGCTATCCTTCGCTCTCCTTCTGTCGCTTTGTTTTGTGTGGTTCACTCCCTCTCTTCTCCTCTCCCTTTCCCATCTCTCTCTTCCTGTCCCTGCTGTCTTGTCTATGGTGCAGAGAAAAAGCTAACCACAGGTCCCGGTTTGGGTGAGATTATGCGAGTCTGGTGCTTGTACACCCGGTTCCAGTAAGCATACGATGTGCTTTTCTTTAGCCCTGAAACCAACCGAACCGAGGGCTACACCCGGATCCTCATGTGGGACAAATGCAATGGACGCAAAGGGACCAATGATGCGGATGGAACGGGACGGGCAAACTTGCACCCATTTGTTAATTGATAAACAGCTGAACCCTTGCTAATTGATAAACAGTTTAAACCATAACGATTGTNGATAGGAGAGTGCCACCGGTGGGCGGAAATCCTAGGGGATAAAGTAAAATTTATTAACTTCAGTGTAAGTTTCCAGCGGGAAGGCAAAGTTTGGGAGTTTGGGTTTTCCTCGTTATTGTCGGAGCTATCCCCGGACCCGATGGGAACGATCCCCTAAATGGGAAGAGAACATGTGGTGGTGGTGGTACTGGGAGAGAGAGAGAGGGGCGAGGGGGAAAAGTTTTACCACTGGAAGAGGGTTCTGTTCCGGTTGCTCTATTATTATTGCTGTTTGTATACGTACCGGGGGTCTACCACTCTAAACGCTATCCTTCGCTCTCCTTCTGTCGCTTTGTTTTGTGTGGTTCACTCCCTCTCTTCTCCTCTCCCTCTCCCATCTCTCCCTTCCTTTCCTGTCCCTGCTGTCTTGTCTATGGTGCAGAGAAAAAGCTAACCACAGGTCCCGGTTTGGGTGAGATTATGCGAGTCTGGTGCTTGTACACCCGGTTCCAGTAAGCATACGATGTGCTTTTCTTTAGCCCTGAAACCAACCGAACCGAGGGCTACACCCGGATCCTCATGTGGGACAAATGCAATGGACGCAAAGGGACCAATGATGCGGATGGAACGGGACGGGCAAACTTGCACCCATTTGTTAATTGATAAACAGCTGAACCCTTGCTAATTGATAAACAGTTTAAACCATAACGATTGTTTACCTGCATGATTTATTTCCCCGTACTGGTGCACTGGTGGTGTGCGCCGTACTGTTTGCTTTTGCAGTCGAGAAATATGTTGATATGTTGCCGGTTACACGCATCAATTACGGCCAGTCCAAAAGGGACACACTCTTTCCAGTGGACATTGATCCTATTTACATGTGATGACGGACAGGTTTGTCTAACTTTGTGTCAGGGTAAAAATTATGATTAGTAGCTCTTTTCATTAAACGCTAGCAACCAACAACCGTTTTATGGGAAGTTTCAAATTTTAAAAGGAGTTTTTTATGTTACCATTGTAAATTGCAATATAAAAATATAAAATAATTTTTATTAATTACAATTATTAGTAATTATTCATGCCGGATGCCGGACTCATGCCCCACCAGGAAGGTGCTCGTCAGCGATCCGTTCGGCACGAGGCGGAGAGGAGCACAGCGAGCTCGTTGGCTGGATCAGGTGGAGTCAAACCTGTCGGAGATCGGATGCAGCCGTGGATGGAGGACTGCAGTACTGGACCGAGTTTCCTGGAAACGGATTGGCGACCAGGCCATGTCTACGCGACGTGCTCGACCATGAGCAGGCCAGAAAAGAAGAAGAAGAAGAAGTAATTATTCAATTAACATTATAATTATTAAGATCATGTGTTAGTGACTTAAGATCATACTAAGGAAAATTGTTATGATGTATAGTCAACATATAAATATATCTCTTCTAACGTAACTTTTTCAAATCAGATGTACGTACGGTTGCTCGTCATCCAGAATCTTAGATCTTTTGAATTGAAGTAAAAAGTTCAAGTTGAAAAGGATTGAAGTTTTACAACCATTTTAGCGATTACAAAAATCTTATAATTTCATTATGTAGATTTGCTTCCACCTATCTAGCGATGAAGATGTGAACCGAAAAATAGGTTTACCGAAAGGACATAAATATTCTTTTCGATTTCCGAAAACCAGAAAACGCTTTTAATCGTTCAATTCTGAAAACGTGCGTAAAAAGAGGAAGGATTGCTTTCGTAACGTTCGGTGCTGGAACGCAAAACATCCTATATCATCTGCTCTGTCGTTGGGAACTTTGAAGAATGAATTATTTTAGCCAGAAGCGTCTCAGGGGTGTATGTGGAACTATAGATGTGGAACTATAATGTATAGCAAGAGCTTTGACTGGTGGGGAAGGAATTTTCAGTGATGAAGCACCTTGGTGCGTTTCAAAGGTGCAATCACCTATCAGTGAGCCATCCCAGTTTAAATCGGTATATTTACGGTGATACAACGATGGGGAGGAAGAATTTTGTCTCCCGAGGTGATCTGCCTATGGTTTAGTAGTAAGTAGTGGCTTAGAAGATCCGTCAACCAGTGCCGTGTATGTCATCCAGTGTTTCTACGCTAGGAAATGTCTTCCTAGTTCTAACAGGAACAGTTTTCGTAATCTCATTCTAACTGGTTTTGCAAAATGGATATTACTGGTATCATGGCTTCTTAGCATGAAAGTTGTGTTGACTATTTGAGGAATCCAGCTCGAAATGTTGACTGGGAACAGTAAGTAAGTACTTCTTATTATAGATTTTAGTCTGCCATTTCTGATTTCTTGATTTACTTGTATCAAGATAGTACGGTGGTAAGGGGAGGATGGTTTTTGACCCCCGATCCTGCCCTGTCCCCCAGTAAGTAGTACTTTCACTTAAAAACGGAATCGCTTAAAAGTTGTATCGAAAAATACTTAAATACTTACTTATAAATACTTAAAATAAGTAATCGTAATCAAGTGCTAACGATCTGCCTAATTTTGTTAACCGATTAATTAGGTTATGGTTTGACTCGGGCAGGTCGGTGGTGGCGCTAAAGAATATCCAATTTCAAACGATAGGATTAGTATTTATTAACACTATTGTAGATTCCATCACTGTTCTCCCGTGCAGAAGGATTATCTATCAGTATAAAGTTAAAGGGTAAGAAATGTAAAGCAAGAAAGGAATGGCAATCCGATAACTGAAACGTTTTTTTTTCTTCAACAAGTTGTATATTTCTAACAGTCATACTTAATCTAGAAGTTTATTACTAACAATTCTTTGCATACATCTACCATTCTGGAAATAACAATCCTTCCCAGCTCAGTCTTTTTTCCTCTTACTTATAGTTTTAGTCAGTTTAATGATGGTTTCCTATTTCGTTTTGATTTTAATGCGTGTAGCGTAACTACGTTCTAGAGTTTCGATTTCATTGCAGTTTGCACATTCGTACGAAGTTCTGATGTTCGTTCATATGTTTTTCGGTGAATTGAGTTTTCGGTGGATGAGATGATAGTGAAGATTTTTTAGCTTGCTGTGCATATTACTCTTTTGAACATTTTTCCATATTTGGTTCCAATTTTTTTGACGGATATTGATTACATATTTTTTTGGTTTACATATGTTTCCTAAATAATGTCTGTATATCTTTTTACTGGATGGGTTTAATCGAATTTCACCTTGTCACCTTGTCGCATAGATCTTTAAATTTGGAATGTGTTGGATAGCGTACCATTAATAAGGATTTTAGACGTTGATCTTTCTCGTATAATGTTATATCATGTATAATATATTTCAAATATTTTGATTTAATCCGATTTCATTGAGAGTTTTAAAAAGAAAACTGTGATTTACTGTCAAACGGTTGGTTCAAGTTTAATGAAATTAGTTTTCCTGCATTTTTGTTTTGTTGCTATTTTATCCTTTAGCGATTAGATTGCTCTTGTTGTTTTTGTTATTACGTTTTTACATTTTACATTAGATGGATATTCATCTCATTTCCTATACAGACTCTCATTATATCATAACCGAATATTCCTTGCACAATGAGAGCATTCTTACAGAAAAGATTTGATCCACATACTCCAACAAATTACATCAAACGTTAAAGACTCCTGCCGAAATACGAGTCGTAAAAAAAAATATTTCTATTGACGTCTAATTTATGGGCTACAGATTAACATAAATTCCGCAAATGGCATTTTGAAAAGAGATGTTTAATTTAGAGTCTCTTAATTAAAGTTTCATGCGATGAATTTATTGCGATAGGAGAAAAAAATCAGCCACATTTGCGATGAGTGACAATCAAATTCAAATAAAAATGCCCTGCAGTCCGCATCGAACAAGATTACGCATCAATGTACAACAAAGTGCTTTAGATACGAATGATTCACTTAGCTGCAGGGTGGTTTAATTTTTAAATTCAATGGAAATAAAATAAAGCATACATTTAACAGCGTTTTCTGTCGCTTCAGAAACAGTGCAAGAATTTCATTATGCCAAATGATTGAAAATCAACCAATGTAATCCATCCGGCAGCATAAAAGCAGACAGACAATTTGCTACCGTCTGAAATTGAAACGCTAGGAAATAGAAATGTTAGACGCTGAGAAGTTTTACATAGAAATGCAAATCACTGCAGCCGGGTGCTTTTTCTTTCTTTCCCGGTCGATGTTCTGCATCTAAATGGGGTTTTGCCACTGCAGTAATCGGTTCAAAGCGAGCACGGTTGCAGAAGTTATCATGCCGGGAGCGGGACAGAGGGTAGCTTATGTTTTTTTTCTCCGGAGCGATTTTTTTTTCTGCAACGATTGAATCTCACGCAACCTAGCACGACTTGGTCTTTGCTCTTGGGGCACTTTTGTTTTGCGTTGGCCAGATCGACAAGAGCTCGCAAAGCTCTTTTACGTTTCGTACGCTGACGAAAGCAAGAAGTTGCTAAACGAGGTTCCGCTCATAAATTTGCTTTCACCAGCAGCACAGCAGCATCGGCACGATGCGGTACGACAACGAAATAAGCATCGAAACATTCAATTTCCGACACAAACATTTAAACCACCGATCGACCGGTTCTGTTGTGTCGGTGTTGGCTTTTGTGTTGTGTTCCACGATCTTTTTAATATAAAAAATATGCAGTTTTGTGTGGTAAAAATAGTATCGAATATTATCACTCGAGCCGTATTGCTAGTTATTTTGCCTACAGGGAGAAATGTGAAATAAATATCTAACAAACCAGATTTGTGGTTAACATAAGTTCATTAAATTGAAGATAGGCAGACCAAGTCGTCAGTTTCAAACACAGTAGCATCTTCAAAGTCATATGTGCACAACTGTAACAGGAATTGAATGAACACAGGAACTTAAATGTGTAACCGAGCCTAAAGGATGCAAGTTCTTGCTTAGGAATGTGAAAAACCAAGTATATCAAAACCCACTTCCAACTTCAATCATGAGATATTCACAAGCATGGATTTCTAAACAAAAGACTCGACCGCTCATACTATCGGCGACGTAAAGGACGTAAGAGTACAATGGATAACGATGGTCGATTTGGTAGGAAATACCCATGAGCGACACGTTCAATGTTCTTGAATCAAATGCGGCAAAAGTTGTCAGTAATCGGATACAACCATATGTAAAGAATTTCAAAGATGGATCAAACTTCTTGGAAAACGTACAACGTTAAGAATCGAGCAAAATAAACTGTTACAATAAATAAGAGTATTTATAGGATACGCAGAATCATTGCATTGGAAGAAATGTTGCTTATAATAAATGTTTAATATTGATAACATAATATTAATCAAGCTGTAGTAATACCAAAACACAAAAATGTGAGACTAATACGAATACTTCGCATATAAAAACAATATTCAGTTTTTCATTTATCAATTTGTTGCTCTTTCCGCTTGTTGTTGCATTGGAAAGTGTATTGAACAATTTCCGAAATTTAAAACATTCCGCTACATTGTGATTATATTAGGATTAGGACCAGATTAGGAATTGTTGTGCACCCTTGAC
>CM028106.1:43317319-43345278 GCA_016170015.1 Anopheles longipalpis
GTTGCATTGGAAAGTGTATTGAACAATTTCCGAAATTTAAAACATTCCGCTACATTGTGATTATATTAGGATTAGGACCAGATTAGGAATTGTTGTGCACCCTTGACTTATTTAAAAACCTACGAGAATAATCTTTACCAACCTGTATTTTTATATTTTCTTTTTTGGTTGTTGTGTTTATTTCATAATAGGATTACCCAACGAGACCGAGAACTACTATAGTTGTAACTCGAGATGGCAATACCAACTGCTTTGAGAGAAATAAATTACTGGTTTGTGAGAAAGTTAGTTAGTTCCTAGAACTAGTAACTCATGCGGTAAATAACACATTAATGATCTAAATCGCTATGAGGGAGTTGATAGTCGCAAACTAACACGCTCATTAACAAAATATATTAAGCATTATTTGAATCCAAAATTAATTATAAATAAATTCCTTCAAAGTTTGATTCATTCATTCTTAATCAGTATGCACATCACTAGTTCTAATGGAGTGCAAAATAGATTCACTTAACGGCCGGGAAGTGACCGAGATTAAATTATATCTGGCCTTAAAAGAAAGAGATTATATTAAATATCTGGCCCCGGTGGATGATGTCGTTTGAATTGACACGGCATTACTGGATTTCTTGGCGTTTGTATGAATATTTCACTGCACTTCGTTATTCTTCAGAGACAATTCGCTGTCAACTTGTTTTTCTGAAGAGTTTTGAAAGTAACAACGGATAATCCAATAATGTTGACCAGAGTTAAAGTTGAATACAGAGCGATGCGCTGAAATGATGAAAACCACAAAGTGATTATAGTATTGCATTAGTATGCAATCTTACCGATCGAGATCGTTGGAAAATGTGCGAGTCTTACGTTTAATAAGCATTCTCCCAATGGAAGTGATCGTCTGGGAATGTAGAAACATCCGTCATAGTTGCAAACTTCTCCTACATTGCGATCGCTTCTCAACGGAAGTGACCGTTGAGGAATGCAGCTGCATTTGAGATATCCTGTAGCAACGAGTTCCTACCCTATCCGGATGGAGAGAAAAATAAGAACCTTCGATTACGAATGTATAAAACGAGCTTCAGGAACGAACTTTGCTGTATTCTTCAATCGTAACTCGTAGATGATAGGGAATAGGCTCATGTGGATTCCAACAATGTTTATAAAATATGTTTTTATTAAATCGTTTTTTATTAAACGATGTCTTTGATGAATAAAAATGGATGTGTAAAAAAAAGTATTTATTCCACTTACTTTACATATGTATATTAAAATTTGACGCTTCGACTCTTAAAGCCTTAAGAAAATAGCAAACTGCAAAAATTTGAAAATATTATAAATACTAAGCTTCACATAAATACATCCATTAATTGTACCATGTACGTACAGCAACTTTTTGAATAATTTCTATCCAGATCTAGGGAAAGTTTTCCCGCATCGGCACACCGGAAAAGCTTCCGGAACAATTAAAGTGCCATATTTCATTCACACCACAAATTATACGAATCAAAAACTCATCGACAAACGTCGTCGAAACACGATTCATAATGTGTCCCCGTGCAGCCATATGCGAAAGATTGCCAAACGTGGCCTCTCCGGGACT
Source organism: Anopheles longipalpis (assembly GCA_016170015.1). Taxonomy (NCBI): domain Eukaryota; kingdom Metazoa; phylum Arthropoda; class Insecta; order Diptera; family Culicidae; genus Anopheles; species Anopheles longipalpis. The sequence continues at coordinate 43,318,920 of CM028106.1, forward strand.
CAATCAGAACAACCCGTAACGATCTTTGCCGTCGGTTAACTTTCCAACTGTACGACTCCCTAGGGTGAAGGAAGGCTTCGTTTTTTCGGGGTGGATGTGCGTGACTGCGATCTGCAACCAAGCGATACAACAACTTCAACGGCCATTCGGGTAAACATTCGCAGTTAAGAGCTCTGTGCAAAATGTACCGCTCTAGGTGCGCCCCCGGTAAGACTTTGGTGGTGGTGTGGCAAAACCTTTGCCGAGCAGGGCACCACCACTGTCACCGGCCGCACACTAGCAACGAGCAGCACATAAATTCGTTATCAAATTTATATGCTAATGCCCGGTACCTCGCAAATTTCAACCAGAAGTTCCCGCTCATCAGGTCCGCGGGTGAGTATAATTGCATAAATGTGTAACACTGGTATTTTATGCTTAACGTTTGCTCATACCATCCCACTCACTAAACATCATGGCGCGCACCGTCCGTACCGTTGGTACAGTAACCATTTTTCAGCACAAAGGTCTTCCAGATGTCTAGCAATTACGGTGCAATCTCAAACAAACAATCGCCAACCTTTTCTCCCATCTGTCCCACCGGTAACGGTACCAGTTCGCAAATGTGTACGATAAAACATGATGTCAACGTGAAGCGGCTTAATAAATGCGAAGAATTTTCATTTCGAAGCGGGTTTTTCGGATGACATTCCACCAGTTCCTGGCATGGAAAAAGCATCGACTTTGGAACATACACACACATACATACGTACATTCCAAAGCTTCTATGCGGCTCGACATCTGGAAGGATAATTCTCTAAACCAAGCTTAACATAAAGGTTGAAAGCTTGTGAAGAGTATCGGTGTATGATATTGCCTACAACAGAACGTGCTGCCATCGTACGATGTTGATGCATGTCATAAAGTGCACCTTACACAGTCTTGATGTGCGCGAAATGGCACTAATTGCTGCACACTGATTGATTTGTGTTCTGATTTACCTCGCATACCTTCTTATTGATACTCCGATAAGCTGACAAGCCATACGATGTACGTTGAAGAAGGAAACAAAAAACAGCTCATAAGCACTGGTGAGGAGAGCGCATTAGTGCAGACCTGATTAAACTTAAGCTTTATCGCAATGCAATTCATGCTCATTTACCAATAATTAGCAAATGATAGTTGTCGGTAATTGTTAACTAATTGCCACCACCATTTGTCGGCGGTTGTTTAACACCTCCTCGCCAATGCTGTCAATCAGAAATTGTTTACGAACCTGCATGCATTTTGGATGATCGACCCGTGCATTATGTTGCCAGTTGTTAACTATCCCAACATCGGACCAAACCCACTAAACGTATCAAGACAATTATGGGTTATAGAGAACATCAAAGCCATAGGCAAGAAAAATGATCCAAAGGTCATGTACCATAAGGTTGTTTTATTATCTAGAAATAGGCATTTTAAACCTTTATTCCACCTAATCGATATCTACCAAAAATTGTAATAAGTAAAACGATTATTGTGCAATATAACATATGTCGTGAAGTATTTCACACGGTGGTGCATTCGGCGTAAAGCGTACCTGCGTGTCAATTATAAAAGGTGCAAATTCTGTACACACCTTAACAACACACACTCCCAAACCAAACATGTACTACCGTGTGCTTCGGCAAACAGTTTTGCGTGCCATTGCTGAAAGGCTTTCCGCTACAGATCGTTCATACATGTTTGATACAAATGGTACGGCCGCTTGCGATACGAAATGCTCACGATCACGGTAAACTCACTGTCGTGGTTTACGAAATAGGCGCAAACTGTGGTCACCTATTCGTTTTGATCACCCGATAAACAAATTTTTGGCGAATGAGCCACAGCCGTGACAAACTGAATGGGCCCAATGAGTCTGCTGTTTTGCTGGGGAGCCGTAAAACATTCATCCCATGAACATCCTCCCCAAGAAAGAGAGAGAGAAAGGGGTTGTGTCGAGCGCGAAACCCTCGAGCGTTCCTTTCATTGGTGAAAACCGCATATTGATCAGCCCGTCGGCGGCCACATCGGAACGTTCGAAGTTCTGACCAAAAATAAACAAACAAACAAAGCACCGATCTAGCGTTTTACCAGTTGGACTCCGCCGGAACGCGTTTGCTGAACGTCCAACGTTTTACGGGCACATGACAGAACGGTTATCGGTGGGCTTTAGTCCCAGCGGTTATTGGCTTTCACCGAAAAGGATTGTTTTTTTTTTGTTGTTGCTTTATATATTTTTTCCGGAAATTTTGAAGCCTTCCGGAACCGATGACAGTGGATGAGGCGGAAAACATGGACACCGTGTATTTATCGGTTTTTCACCATATGGTGTCTCAGTTTGTTTTCTATGGGGGGAAAAATGATGGCACATTTCATCGCCTAACGATAATCCGACAGCCTAAGGTAAACGGTTTGTGCCACACAGGCTCAAACACACACACACACACACACATGTGCTTGCATGCTCAATGATTTATTTATTTCCATTGGAATCGTATTAACACCTTACGCACCATTTCATGCACCAATTGACATGTAAGTTAACCTCAGTTTTTGTAACGCAAGCCAAATTGCTCTATTTTCTTCATTTGTAATATTTCACGAAAGCAGTTATGTTTGTTGTTTGCTAATAAATTTGTATATCAACCGGACAAATACTTGTTTTTAACTCTCAATGATTGTTATTTGCAATACATTCGTTAATTGACTAAATGTTTTGGAATTATAATGATCCACCAGGCGTCTCCATCAACTTAGACAACAATGTAAATTTATATGTAAAAGTCGAGATAATTTAAAACTTGTGAACTAGAGTTTATCTTCTAAAACTGTTTAAATATTCATATTTAAATAAACAATATTAATAAATAACAATAACAATAAACAATATTAATATATAAATAAAACAAAACGGGAGTGAAGTAAAAGCCGATATAATTGAAAAATAAATAAAATATAAGACCAAATACATTGCCCCACATGTTGATGAACGTATAAATACGTTTTGAATTTTTTTTTCTTAATCAATAATAAGCATTAAAAAAAGATTTCTTATACTAAGATTTAAACTTTCTGAAATAGATCTAAAAAATCGAACCGGGATGTTCGATTCTTAACTTTTTTTTTGCTCGATTAAAATGGCATGGCCGTATCAGCAGGCGTGTATCTACATCTAATAGATTAACAAATGAGTTAATAGGAGTCCAAAACCTATACAGTACCTTCTGATGAAAAGCTTAAACATGTTTTTTGGGGATTACCTAAAGCTTTGGAATAATTTTGAAAAATTCGTATAACAAAGCTTAAATCGTTTCCATTGATTGAAATCCTCGCATTACGAAAACAACTCAACCATTAGGGATATACATAATCATTAGTGTGATTTTTTCATGATCTAAATTATGCTCAAGGGATTTGTAGTCAAACTTTTTTCGCAAAAAAAAATACTAAGTGTGTAGCCGTTCAGTACCAATAACAAAAATCATTTGACAAATCACTTACCTTGAAACCTTGAAAGCAGCAGTTATTTTTCACAAAAATCTATAATTATTGTACATACTTCATTCTCTTTTGTAACGAAAAAAATGCAAAAACAAAACATTGTTACTTCAGCCCAATTTAGATCGGTTATCAGTGAACCCTTATCTCATGCAAATATAACAAACAATACTGAGTAAAAAATTATCCTTCCATGCAGTTATCTACGGCTCCTTATACAATTACACATTCATTACAATGTAGATTAATAGTTGCTATAAAATGCTTTTCATATTACACAAATTCCTTCAAAAACACACATACGCAAACAATCGGAAAGGAGCGGCAAATGCCTTAGCCATAAGCAACAAAATAAATCTTTCGTCAACTACTCAACGTTAGCGAACGGATTTAACACACACGAAACAGATTTACGTCAACTTCCAGCACAAATCTGATAACACATGGATGCACCGATCATTTTTAGACACGAGTTAAGCTTCCTCACGACGGGATGAACAAGTTTGAAGAAGATGAAGCTGAACAGCGAATGGGACAACTATACCGCCTGCTTCGAGCGACAACCACCTCGGAGGGAACTCAGGTACGAACGTACGAAATTACGGCAAACTTTTCAATTAATCCATCTTCTTCAAAGCTGTCTCACATATCCCACCTGCATCGTTTCTGGATTCATCCTGGATCCGTGCTTAACGTTGCTTTCGTCCCTCTTTTTTTTTCGGCGCAAAATTTATCTCCCGGAAACGCACGCGGGTTCTCTTCATCACAAGCAACCAGCTCCATTAAAAGTTTCCTACAACATACCTGATATGCAGCAGGATTAGTTTATCCGAACACGAGTAGTTGGCAGTTAACTGGACGCGACAGGCAGAAACGTAATGCCTCGCAGCGGCAGCTAAACTCTTTTTGGGAGGAATTCCTTCATTTGTTCGGATTATCGTGCGGATTTCTTCACTTGGATGTTGGGTAGATGAAACGTTTACTTTGCTGTGCAAAATGAAAAAAAAAGGTTTTCGTTAACATAAACAATTTTGTTCGTGTTTTTATTGAATTAATACATAAATTAACAGTGCAATTTAAAAATTATGATTAAGTCCTCAATTAAGAAACAATCGTTTTATTTTTGGGTCACCGGACAATGGTGTTCGATTTGTATGTATTCCATCATATCACAAATCCACTTGAAGCATATAGTAATTAAACTGTTTGTCATTGATCATTTGCAAAACAATTTTATTGTTTGTTTTAAAACCAAGCCAAACCTAAACCAATATCCCTTTCAAAACGACGATTTCGATATTGTTGACAATCTTTGTTAAGGAAAATCAAGAAAGTTCGAAGATGATAAATTGGTGGGACCAAGTCAGTATAAACTACTATGAGTTATTGAAATTGCACGAAACTATAGAGAATGGTACCGACACAAATTAATGAGATTGACTTAGCTTGACAAAATGATTCTCCAACACGTAGACCCTCGCTCTTTTGATGTGAAACTGGTTTGATCTATTTTGAAATGGTTAAATGGACGATTCTACCCTATTCGCTTGATTCTCCAAAAACTTAACTACAAGAATATCACCTGTTCCGATCGATGGCACATGGTCCGGATGACCAACAGCGAACATAATATGAGGACATTGAAAAAGTGCTCGGTTTGTGGTTTGCGTCAAAAGATAAGTCCAACTATTGTTTATTCTTTCATGGAATTTTACAGATAAACAGCAACAAATCATGCGAATGACAATACACAATACAATACAAAACAAATGACAAAAAGCCAAAAGACCCTTTATTTCAAATTACTACAATGGACATAAATTTTCCGAAAACAACGACCGTTACTTGGTAGCGGACTTAATAATAAAGCAATTTGCAGTGTAACAAACACTCCGAAACGGTCATCGAAACCATGTTACTAAAGATTTAATCTCCTTTAGCGGTAATGGTGCTATATATTCTAATTCTGTTGTGTAATTACTTTGAAAATTAATCGAATTAATTTCCATTCCAGCAACTAGTAATGAGACCAGCTACTAAAATCAATTTTCACCATTCAACTTGATTGAACTGTGCGCATTAATAATATTGCATCGTACGCATTGCGTACCAGAAGAACCCACTTAGCGCACCACACAGCGGATAAAATTAAACAATCACCACCATTATCACCAAAACAAAAAAACCCACCTCCGCCCCCAACAAACCCACCTCCCCCCATCCTCCAGGTTGCAATAAAAACAAACAACAGCACAACAGTCTATAGTTTGCGCCACAAAAGTGCGTGTATTACATGCCAAATTAAATTTGAATACGGCGCATCATCCATTACCGGGGCAATGGCATCATGGTAGGCACCCAAAATCACGCCATTAAGTACTAAACATGCACTTTATGGCATTCGCACAGTCCATCCGGCATCATCAGGTTGATGGAATGCCGCCGGCAGGCTACAATAAATTTGAAATTCAATTACTCTCACCAAACCCACCCCATCTCCCCTTCCCCCCTTCATCCCCCAACCGAACGGTAACCGAAGGCGCCATGATTTATCCTTCCTCCCCCACACACACACTGGTGCTCCCCTTCCACGTGACCGGCCGGAAATAGGCGCTTTACAGTTTCTAATAACGTAGGGGCCGCTTCCCTACTCTCCCCCCTTTTATTGGAGCTTTTGGGGCAGTTTGTGGCGGAAGCGAACGCCAAAAACGCCGCACCACCAGTTTGCTTTTACAACTCTATCACTTGCACACTTTTGAAAAGTCACCCATCGGACCGCCTTACCCCGGAGGGTGCACCCATTCCACAAAAAGGGAGCTTGCTGGGTGGATTCGAAAATGTTACGGCACAAAAATGATTTCACCACTCGTAATCAGCCAGCGGAACGAAATAAGCATGCCACGATGATAAAGTACTGCATAAATCTTTAACGCGGCTTTGTTTGCAATGTCTCCTCTTCCCAGCCGCCACCAGCAACGCGTCAACACGCCACCCATTCTATCGTTGTGCACGAGACTTGCGGTTAGCTCAATTGCCCAAATTGCTCGAGACAAATATTATCGACTCGGGCGCCACGCACCGAGCAAAACGCACCGTACGTCCGGTTTCCGCAGCGCTTGTTTTGTCGAGCTTTTCTTGGTACTGCTGCTCTAATAAATAGCAATTCGCCTCCTTCAACCATTTTGCACGCGTTCGGCATTCCCTCGGACGCGGTTCGGTAGCTTTTGTAAATAGGATCAACAACAAAAACAACCACAACGATGACGACAACGACGACGACGACGACGACGACGCAGTATCACATTTCTTTAGACTCGGCCCAATGCCCGAACAAGAACGGCCGCATCCGAATGGGGTGCTGGTGTGGCATCATTACTCAAGCTCCAACCAAAAACACACGCCATCCAACCAACGGGACCAACTCTCAGCAATCAAAGACCAACCATTGACATCGGTAGTGGATGGGAGTGTCCGCGAAAGTTCCCCAAACCAGCATTAAATTGGGCTGACAAACGCCGGCCAAACTAATGGGTTTCTATTCGATGCCACGCTTCTAAACAATGTTAGACACCCTTGTGTGCCTTGCCACGAAAGACAACCGGCCAAATAGAGTATGGGTGAGGGAGAGAGAACGGGAGGCAATAAATAATTTAAATCGGAATTTATGCCAATACAACGTAGTAAATTCAGGACCACTCAGCGCCCCCGAGCTGCCGAACGTCGCTTTTTGCACGCCAAAGAATCAATTCACCAACGAGCGCCGAGACAAAAAGGCAGCCACGCGCGAATGCTGCGTAGAGATTTATCCCGCCAGATTATTCCCGCCACGGAATTAAAAGAGCATTTGTTGGCTGTCCTGCGGGTTCTGTGTGTGTGGGTGGGTGTGCGTGTCCATCCACGTGCAGCATTAACACGCTAACGCTGGTGTCAGTAGGGCCGGGGCTAGAAGGATTAGCTTTTCGAAGTAAAACATTGCCCCAACATTATTCTCCACTGTTTTCACGGTAGCTACCAGCCTTCCAGCCAACCCAACGATGGAACGATGAATGAGAATGGGTTTGCAAATGAATTGAGTTCCCGTGGGTTGGCCGATGGTTGTCTACCTCTTTGTCCACCGATGCAAGATTGTCCGGTTTGGATACTAGGAACGAACCAGCATACGAACACGACAAAATGTGCAACAATACCGGTGGTCGTTCTGGCTGTTATTTTTTTTGTTTTCTTCTTCTCCCCCTCAGCTTGGTTTTATGAAGCTTTGGGGAAGGCTCCCGGTGGTACAGTGGAACTGTAGACGGATGGTCACAGTTACTGCTAATTTTCCACCCATCCAGTTTACGCGTTGTGCATTATTGTTGACGACAGCAAGCAAAGCACCGGAAGCCCCCCGGATGGCATCAGCAACGGCATCGGACCAACCAATCTCCCTATCGTCAACGGTGCGGTCATTAATTATTCTTTAGTATTCACGGAGCGTAAAATTTAATCCCTTCGCAACATAAATTCTCCACCACCAAAGTCAAACATGCCATGCTCACCGTGGTCACCGACGGGCGAAAACACCTGACGGAAGAGAGTACCGTGCCAGGCGAAAGGTTCGACCAAAGTTTTACGGCTACCTTGTTTGTTGATATTCCCTTGGATTGCTACATCTACCACCTGGTTAGTGGGACACGGTATGGGCCCAAAAGCGGGTCCTAGCTTTCACGAGCCAGTCCGTCAGCCTTCTTCCTGCCAGACCGTGAAAGATTCAACCCATCAGCTCGTCAACACGATCGCCACCGCTTCCGACACCAACCCAAACCGTCGGATGCTTGTGAAATTATATTTTATCTGTTATTAAAATTATTACTACCCCATCGAGGACGACAATTTCATTGCAATGCGAGGTAATAAATATAATATTCAAAGTACACATTAGACAACGCCAGCTGAGCATCCGTGTCCCTGGATGAGCCGTGCTGGAAGACGTGCCTTTTCGGGCACTTACTGCCACGAGAAGAAATTTGGTCAAACACCGTTCGGCGATGTGCGTTATCTTAGTGTGAATCCTTCGAAGGCTGGAAGATACCTAAAGTCTGGGTGATGATTTCGTTTTATTAACTACGTCTGGCGTAAAATGGTGTAAACTTTGCAACTGAATGGGTTGCTCCTATTCCGATACGTACGGCGCTCTGCACATAACTAGTAAAGGAATATATTATACTACAAACCAGTTACTAATGTTCGCAATAGGCAGTTTATGAACTAATCTACATAATTTTAGCTCTATTTTACATTTCATATTTTAATTACATCCAAGAGTAAGTGAAACTTTTAATTGCACTTCCTTATTCATTATCATTTAAAGCAATTAATGATAAAATTAGTCGCTCATTAACTTTTCCTCTCTTATCCTCAATATTACCTTTGGAGTAAGATATTCAGATCTTAAATACCTGCGGTTGTCGTCTTCTCTGAACGTTGTATCTATTTGCCTCTTTTAAGCCTTCAAACCTTCATTCAGAGCTGCTAAATGAGATTTACTTTTTGGAAATAGTTGAACTACCCTTAGGAAGTCGGTTGAAGCGCATGTAACTAAATTATGAACTTTGAAGATATTCACCCCCTTTACTGTCATTAACATTTGGAGTAACGGAAGATAACATAACTGACCTCGGTATTCAATTATTTAGTTACAAATTCTTCGGGTTTTTGTCGCTGATTATGAATTAATGAAGCAGAAAATATTTTCTGCTTCTACTGCTGCTTGACTCTAGATTACTTCTCAAGGATTACCTCGAACACGTCGTCCCCAATCACTGTCGCGCTCAGACACTGTACGATCACTTGTGCGATCAGTGCTCGAGTACATCCCCACCACTCGGCCACTCGCACTGCTAGAGTCCCTCTAGCGCCAATTTTTTCGCTTTGCTCTGTGCTTCAAGGATCGCCGACCTGACTATCGGATCAGGTGTTTACTGCTTGGACTCTGGCCTCTTAAGGAAAGGTAGACTAAACGAAAGACGATCGTTAGTGGCGGAGCTTTGTTGAGTCTCCTGCGCTACTCTTGGTCATCAACTTATAAGTTCCTACTCGTGCCTTCCGAGTACAGCCTTTGCTAGAAGAGGTTAATGATCGACGCACTCTCTCCCTCTCTCTCTTCTTGGCTTTTACGACCTTACAGGTCACGCCGGCCATTTCTGGCTTTCTAGACTTATTTTTTACCACGTAGCCGGATAGTCAGTCCTTGCTACGGGGGGACGGTCCGGATAGGATTTGAACCCGGTCCGGCCGTGTGTACTGGCGCCGTTTATCACATGCACCACCGGACCGCCCTACGCACTATGTAAGGTATATGGTATATGATCGACGCACTATGTAAGGTATATGTGAAAAACATAAACGTTCTGCGTCCGTCTATCTGCGAGTAATTATGTGCTGTTTCATTTTATGGCTAAACGAAAGATTACTAGCAGATATCATATTCGGCAACCAATGCATGTGTAATGTATTCTCTGAAGATCAACACGATCCGATGGCTTACAGATTAATTTCAAAAGATTCAATTTAGCCATCAAAATCTTCAACTAATGTCTGATATCATGTATCCTATAAAATGATCCAAATTAGACAATACAATATAATTTTAAAAATGTAACACACGGATTAATTCCCCGATTTGACACATTATCTTTATATTCTTGTGGAACGGTCCTTACTGTTCGGACAGAGCAAAGTTTCAAAACGATTGAATGTATTGTTGATGCAGTTCGGAGAATGATAACAAAAGTGCACAAAGTGGTATTGAACGATCGGAAAATTAAGTTTTGTTAAATAAATAACACCTGTAAGGAGAATATTTTGAAAAATAAAAAATCAAATTGCACCAAAAACATCATCAGAAAAAGATGATGGTATTTGCGTAAATTAAAATTTCTAATATTCTAGCATTAATAGTTCAGGTTCATAAAACGCAGAATTTTCTCATCGAAAATAACTACCTTTACGCAGAATTAACTATCCAGAAATAAATATACAATATAAACATAAATATAAATATGTCCAGTCTAAGACATTTTGAGATTGTAATGAAAAACATAGGAAAATAAGGATTCTCCGAACATAGTTTTTTTTAGCGATATTTCAAAGAGAAAGGCATCGTAAACGTGAAAAAGAACTGCTAAATTTGTCCGAAAAACACAGTATACGTAAAATATCTATAGTTCTAGTAAACACGATAATGTAGCGTCGAGATAAGTTGTAAATCAACCAAAAAATGAGGCAAATGACGCAACCGTGTTGATCGTCTAGATGCAATGATAGTTAAAAAGCACATCAAGCAACACAAGACGCCCGTCCTTGGTTCGTGTATTTCAGTGAGGTCGCATTGACTGTAATCCGATTACGAAGAAATGTCGTCTTGCGATCAATGAATCCCACACACTCGACGAATGCTGACAATTCGGTAGACTTAGTAATTGCCATCTGAAGGCTTTTCTCAGCGATAGTAAAAAAAATTCGTAGGCTGATAAGGAAACCCGAATTGCACCAAACGACCGCCAAAATAGAAAAAAGTATTTCCACACAAACATGCATAAAAGATATCATAAATCCTAACAAGAGAATGTTTGTCGAGGTATAACAAAACTCCTGGAATATTGAAAATTGTAAGCATTTAATTTTTTTATATTTACTATATTAGTCGTTCATTATTAGCTTTAACGAAGCTATTGTTTACATATTTTAACACCCAAGAAATAATTCATCTTGCAAACGATGACTTAAACCATCGACACATAAACATTAAATTATTCTCGAGTAGGGTAAAGACCATTCTAGCTCTAGTATCTGGAACTTATTAAATGTTTCTTTACGATTCGATTCATTTCAGCATTTGCACATAACGAATATTTTGATAAGGGATCCTGAATCGTATTGACTACTGATTTGTAGCCTAATGTTAAAACATGCCATCTGGTATAAGATCACCATGCTCAATTTGCATCATTGCAATACAAACTTTTCACAAAGTTTTAATTTTAGTAAATCTGTTTTCCCTAATCTATCGCCAAGTTCATGCCAAGCGCCCAAGATTCAATAAGATTCAAAGATTCAAACGAGCAACTAATGCTCGATTCACCAGACATTTTCTTCTCAATTCATCGGGCAATGTTTTGCGAGTGATCTTTTAACAGGATAAAATGTACAGTCGTACTATAAAGTTTACCATTTGGCCAGTGATTGTTATCATTAAATATTTAAATATTATCTTTAAAAACGATTTAATATTGGTCAATTACTTATCAAAAGATTTGTTATGCGCAAAAGGAAAGAACCTTTTTTCAGTGCATTGTAAGAGTGCAATAAGATCACATTTTTCTGTTCGAAAATTGCTGTCGAATGAAAAACGAATTCTTCTACAATAAAACAATACTCGAAGAGGGTACGTATATGAACCCAGTAGCTGTTTCTGGCTTTTCATCCTACCATCCTTAAATGCTATGCGCTTCTAATCTGTACAGAATGAACGCTTCTTTATAAACAAGGCGTCTGAACTTACGTGCAATTTGTTCTCTGCCCTTACGTCCTAACTTCCATCCTCTGTCTCACGCAAATGATCGTGCATCTTTAGTCGAACATTCGAAAGGAGGCACTTCATCTGTAGGTATTTGCCCGTGGAGTTGGGCAAATTCTCGAAATGTATTACATCGCTTACACCTTTCGAAAAGGCTTCCCCGCTCGGTAGCGTAGTGTATGGCGTAAACGCGCTCAGAATCGGTGTTCCAAGTGACATTCGCTTCAAACCCACGTCACCTGGTTCGTCAATGTACGGTACTTTGTTCATCGCTATTTCGCCAAGATCAAATGTATCCGGTTCGGGCGGACGTTCCGATGAACCACATGCGGGCATGTTGTCGTTTGGTTCCGATGGTGGCCTTGGTGCAGTCGGTGGTCTCAATGGTTCCACCGGCGATGGAAGTATATCAGGTAGACTTGGAGGATCCATCGTGCCGGGTAAACTAACTGCCGAGGTATCTGCTTCCGCTGCTAGCCTTTCCGCAAGCAGTATGTCGTTCATAAAGGAACATTCATCGGTCAAAGTGGAATTATTAGCCAACTGTTCCACGAGTTGATTTTGTTTGTGCTGCAAATCGGCCAAAGAAGGCGATGGAGGAGTGGCTTCCGGTATGACCGATACTGTATCCTACAAACAAAAGAATCATAATTAACAAGTTGGTCTCTCTCGGGTAGCATTGTAGCACTTACATCCAATGTGATCACCTCGACAGGGTTCTCAATCAAAATGACACTCTCATCAACTTTCTGATTGGTATCATTATCAGACGAAAGCTCCCCATCTTCTAGCTCTTCCTCTTTCGGGGGCTCATTTCTGGGGTAGGTTGCCATTATCTCTGGACTACCCTCCATCGCATCCATGTCGATTAGTTCCATGTTTGCTGTTGAATCAACATTACCTTCTGCAGCCGGTTCGACCGACATCTTCATTTTCTTTCTACGGTAGCCTCCCANGGGGGCTCATTTCTGGGGTAGGTTGCCATTATCTCTGGACTACCCTCCATCGCATCCATGTCGATTAGTTCCATGTTTGCTGTTGAATCAACATTACCTTCTGCAGCCGGTTCGACCGACATCTTCATTTTCTTTCTACGGTAGCCTCCCACCAGCGTACCTTCCAGACGACGGATCATGTTATCGAGTCCCAATTCCTCCGTATAAGGCGGCACATTGAAAAACTTGGAATCGTCAAACATCTCCGGTGGTGGTGACTGATTAAATCCAGGATATGGAATTATTTTCCGTACATCATACTTCATACGCACGTTGTCCACCTCGCCATCGCTGTCATCCGAATGCTGTATGACGTCACCGTTCGAACCGAATAGCTGCAAGCCGGAATGTGTAATCTTCGCATCCTCAAGCCATCCCGGTGGATAACCAAATACGCGCATTTTGTAAACGTGTAGCGGAAGATCCCGGGGCCCGAGACCGAGAGCGTTACGCAGATCCAAGCTTAAGCTGCCGGGCACATAGTGGCCGAACCTCTGTTCCTGGTCCACATGGTAACGATCGGACTTTTTCTGAAATTCTTCCTTCTTTTGTCGAATGCGCGTGTAGTCCCGTGGTTCCTTACAATCTTTCAATGCGTGATCGCCAGCACAGTTCCAGCAGGTTTGCTTCGCTTTCGGCCGTCTCGATAGGGAGTTGGAAGCTGATGGCGGTGTCTGTCCATCAAACACCTTGTTTAATGATTTTTTGTAACTCGGTATCGGACCATCGTTCTTTTTATTCTTCATCGGTGTAGAGTCAATGACGAAAAGGGAATCGAGAGCGTCCACATCCGTCGGTACATCCGTTTCGTTAATTTCCATCGAGTAGCCATCTTTGCCCGGTTCTATCTTAACCGGTTGGTTCGGCAGGTGCTCTTGAAACACTGCTTGTAAAGCATTTGAAATTGCTTTTTGTAGCTTTTGATAAATCTGCTGTGTTTTGAAGTGAATCTTGACCAGCGGTACGGTATCATTTGTTTGCGAACTCGTCATTTCAACAGTATCGTCAATACAAATCACCGACACATTTGATTCTACAAACTGTACATCGCTATCGTCGATATTCTCCTTTCCTGGTACGTTTGGACTAAAATTATGGCTGTTTGTATCCTCGTCCATGGTAGAAAAAATACTTAATTATTGCTTGGTACAGAACACCGCCAAACTGTTCGTTGTCAAAATCGGACTGCTTTTGTTTACCATTTTGATCATTCAACAGTACTTTGACGTTCCCTGCTTGTCGGAACAGCCGTTCCTATCCGCTCTGTTCGAAAGTTGTGTCATCGGGTTTCGAAAGTGTTTGCAAATCGAAAAAACTCGTTGTTTTTCATATTATTTTAAATTATACGTTGGAATTAGGATGGCACAAATAAAAATTCACTTTATTCTTAACATGGAGTTCCCATGAATAAACCCAGCCAAAAATAGCTACCGAGGCTATAAATAACCAAGTTTGTGATAGTTTTCACGATCGAAATCTCCATAAACAAAATATACAACAAGTTAACTCAATAGTTAAGTATAAATAAAATGCATAAAAACCGGAACCAATGAAAGTAAGAAATTTTTATAAATTTTTAACATTTTTTGTGCAACAAAACATAACGAAAATTATAAATTGAATGTTTCAATAATTGTAAAATCGTTAAAAATTATTATTAGATTTAAGAATAGATTGTACTTAATTACTTACCTACTCAACAGTTCTTTCAAATTTAGTCTTTATATGTACTTAACATTCATGCGAGTAAGTAAAATCGTTTTCGTATTTTTTTATTCCACACCGCCATGGGAAACGTTGAGCATTCAGCTTTCATATCGAAACTTTAAAAACTAACGCCACGTTTTGTTTTCTTTTCTTACATCAATAACTGTACTAATGCTGCACATTTCGTTGTTTATAATTGTGATTTATTTGCACTGTGTATTGCAACGTTTCACATACACTCGTCCATATATTTCGCAGCAATTAAATTAGTTTTCTACACGTGTCGTTAGGGGGTAAGTAACAAATAGCTTCTTCTCCTACCCGATGTCTTTTTTTATGCGATACATTACGGTTAGGGGGGGCTTGGGGATGGAAAAATAGAGATAACATAATCGATTACAACAGTACTCTAAGGGTTTCATCGTCTCATCACTAGGAGGTATCGTACAGTGGATGGTGTGACAGAATGGGTCTACACAATTGGTCTACAATTACACAGGAAAAATAAACATGACCCTAAAATCCTATCGAGGTTCAAAAACAAAGAAACAAATAAAGATTTATGTTGAAGCATGAAATCACAGTTGGTGTAATTTGTAAGAAGTAGTAATGGAAATCGATCGCTGGGTTCATCATACGATCTGCAGCCCGGACGGATGGAGTATCCCGTGATGGTGCTGCTGCTGCTGATCGAAATGATCCTGCTCCATCTGTTCCTTCAGTATCTCCAACTCCCGTATGCCGGAAACGGTAACCTCGTACTTATGCATCATCAGCGAGCGATAAAAGTGAAGCGCAAACGCAACGAAGATCACCAACACCGGAATGAGCACGATGCATGCCGACCAGGCGGCCGTCGTGTTGAGATCGTAAAACTTCACCCAGCACAGGATGGCAATCTCTAGCAGAAACAGTATCAGTCCCAGCAGCGTAGAGAATGCCCACGCCGTCTCGATGTACCAGTGTAGCCGCTCGTGGGGTGATTCGTGTACCAGCGATATGCTGTGCAAATTGCAAACTGTTTCTATGTTTGGCAAGATGCAGGTGCTGATCATAAGCGCCAGCATGTGAACCGCTACCAGAAGGGTGGTACATACGGCAAATGCTATTAACATTGCCGATGGCACTTTGGTGTTTTCATCCAGCTGTACCTCTACCATAGCGACCTACAAGTAGAAGGAAAAAATACCTTTTTAATACGCTTAGTAACAATTTTGAATAATTTAAATAAATATTGTAGAGTATATAAAAATCTAACACGAATAAGAAATAAGCTAAACAATGTCTTTTATAAAATAGGCCGGACTTTTACCATTTTTTTTATGTGTTCTTTGTCACCTAGTGAGGCATTCAATTTTGCATAGTCTTCTATAGCTGTTCTATTGTGCGCACACAGCATCTGATAACGTTATCAGTTAATTTGTAACAAACACTACGAAATGCAGGCGTTCGAAGATATGTTAAAACTATTGGCTCCACCAAGAGATCGGAACAAAAGACCAAATGCTGAAGTAATGCTTGAACTAGATGCTAGTTTGAAAAAAAAATTATCTTTTCCTCGTCAATGATAACATTTTATCGAAGCACGCCATCGGATGTAAAATTACAAACGGCCGATCTTCTTTAACAATTTCTAGAGCAAGGAATGGAAGATCAAGCGATCGCCAAGGTTCAAAGTGAATCTATTCTAATATAAAATCACACAAATTTTGATCAAGATGCTAATCAAACAGTTCTAATGAAGCCACAATAGAGATCTTCACATTTTATGCGACGTGTGCTATCGTTGTGTGGCTCGGAATAAAACACAAACCATACATATTCATACATACCATACATACATCTTCATACATATTTTCCTATTAACTTGCGAGATTAGAGTTTATGTTTCTCTACCGCACCGTAACAAACCTTCCAAATCATGTTACAGGTCTACTAAAAGAATCTCGTTAATCATAATCATCCTGTCGAGCATGAGCTGGTTCACGAATGTCTTATAGTTTTCGAGCCAATGGAATGTTTTCCCGCCAATGTACGATTGTGTACGGTAAACGGTTGTCTTGTTTTTATGTTTGATGGTACCAACATTCTTTTCTTTTTACAAGTGTATTTGCTTGCTTAGAGCAACAATGAACAGAATACAGAATACATTCGCCACATGACCAGTGGTCACGAAGTTTATGATCGTTTTGTGATTTGTGTGTTGGTTGCTGGTCGCTGTGCCGGCCACTAATATGCCGTGCAAACAGTGCGTAGCAGTGTAACGGGAGGAAAAGACGAAATGCGTCGAGTCGTGTCGTATGTTTGTTGGCAAATGCAAAATTGGTACCTTTCCTTTGCACCCCGCCAAAAGACGGGGCTCGGTAAAGATCAAAACACAACCTGAGCAGGGTGTGTGTTCTGTGAGGTTGAATCAAAACCTCGGATGGTTAGGATTAAACTATTTTTAAAATAAACGGAACCACAACCTGGCGTGAATTCGTTCGTTCCGCCTAGCATTCATGAGAGACAGTCCCGTGCGGCGCACCGGGCCGGTTAAACTGGGCCGGCGGCCGGTCAGCCCGCTTCTAAGGCATCGAAAGAGTCGGCAACACACACCGTTTGCTTCCTGAAGTGTCGTTGAACGACACTGACACTGACCCTTAAGATTTTTGGGGGGACGACATGCGAGTAGAATGATGATGCACGACATTGAAAGCGTTCGGATGGCATCAACCTCCGCGTTGGTGCGTGTTTTTGCCTTTGTTCTTGTTTTTTTTATGTACTTACCATCGCAAATCCGGACAGCAGGGCGGACGTTTTGCTGGAAGCTTTTAGTTTCGCACGGCTCAGCTGTAACTTGCGCCACGATAGATAGTTTGGTGTGTGCAGATCATCTCCCGTCTGTGACATTGTGCTCAGGTTGGATCGTCGCTGCAAAATTAAAAACAAACACACACAATACGCGATAAGTACACGACGGAGTAGATGGAAAATTAAACAACAACAAAAAAACAATAGAGGAACGTGTGGGAATGGAAAGGTGCATAGCAGCAACAGCAGAGCACCGATCGGATTGCTTACGATCGCTTCCTGGGCGAAGAATGACGCAGCACCCCCGTGACAACTGGCGGCCGGACCGAGACCACTGAGAAGGCCCGTGTTAACGGTGCAGCTGTTCGGATGTGAACTGCCGGTCCAGAAGTCTCCAACGCCGGATGCACCAGCACCACTACCAACTGCACCGTACGCGGACGACGACGAGTGTGAACGGCACGTACGTACCTTCGGCACTGGCTGTGGACTAACCCGGAGTGCCGTCGATGTCGCCGTTACCGGATGGTTGAAATTGCGGTACAGTGGCGAGTTCAGGCACAGATTCGATTGTGAGCAGCTCGGATGTAAATGCATTGTTTCGCGGCCAAGGTGCGCGATGAGATCGCACCGACAGAGTACCGGTCGGGATCGTTCGACTCGATCGTGAGAGCGCGTCGCTTTGTGTGTGTGTGTACACGATTTTCTCACCAGATTATTGCCCGCACACACTCACTCACGCTGCGGATGCTGAGTATTGTTGGGATGGGGAATTTTGAGAACTTTTGCTACTTCTAAACACTTTTATGGAGGTGTGCAATCAACACGTGAACATCGAAGGGAAAACTACTCAACGCCTAAAGGTAGGCAATCTATCAAAGTGCATTCTTATCACTGTACTTATATTGTTTCTATTCCGCTGGATCAATCAGCAACATTTATTTTCTACATAACATTTTTTTTTAAATAAGACAATACATTGCTTTATCAAATGTTATTTTGCTATGAAATCGTCAGGATCGTTAAATCACATCACGCTGCCATTTGAAACTATGTGTATAAATTTCACCAGATGTGCAGGCAGGTGATCTTTCACTCAACGAAATGTTTTCTTTCTCTCACGAAGCTTCAGTATACAAAGGAAACACATCATCCCACACCTGCAAAAGGCAAAATGTGTCCCATGTGAGAAGAACGATCATCACGATCAACATGATCATGTTGTGGTGTTCGCTGTTCGAACTGAATGGGACCCGATGTGTGATGGTGGTTTCCACATTCAAACCAGGCGCCTAGCAAGTATTCGGCCACCATCCACACCTAAAAACACACCACTGCTAGCGAGGTGACATATGTCGTTGACAAAAATATCACCAAACATTCCTTTTTTCCACATGTCGTACCATTACCACCACCGAAGATCGCAATCCGTCGCTTGAGTGTGGACGTTTGTGAAGGGGGGGGGAGGTGGAG
This sequence comes from Anopheles longipalpis, assembly GCA_016170015.1. Classification (NCBI taxonomy): domain Eukaryota; kingdom Metazoa; phylum Arthropoda; class Insecta; order Diptera; family Culicidae; genus Anopheles; species Anopheles longipalpis. The sequence goes on from CM028106.1 coordinate 43,337,949, forward strand.
GGAAGGTTTTTTATTGCAATTTTCACCATGCACAAGACACCTTTCCGTAGTGAGGATTGAACTCGAAAGAACTCATTCAAAAACGAAAAGAACCAACTCCAGAGTACGTTCGGTTCGGTTCTTAATTCAAGCGCGTCGATTTTCGCATTCCATTCTGCGGTGGCGTATCGAGATGATTGAACGAACAGCTGTTCGGGGTCACACATTGGCGAGAGCGCTCTGGTTGCAAGAAAAATAAATGTTTAACAGATTTCGAAGAATAATGTTTTAGTGTCACAGCATACGGTACGGAGTGGAATGGCAAGGGAAATAAAGAGTAAACATATTACTCTTAAAGGTCATTACTAAAATGGAGGTACACACTAGATAAGAAAGTAAGCAAACCTTGCATTACTCGTGGTACAACATGTTTGCCAACGGTCATCAGATTAACGCGAGATAATGATATTAAATTTCAATTCAATTCAACATCACACATTAAATAAATATTATTGCTTATTTTGGTTTATCTTTTCTTATTCTTCCATTTCAATGTTTCCAATTTAAAGCATGAAATTCAACAATTTCCTTTCATCAGCTTATACAACACAATGCACACTTTTCACGAATGCACCACCAATGAATGCATCACCCATTGCAGCGTACAACAAAATCACATGTTACCACACTACATATGTCGTATTGGACAGATTCGTTTCGTCGTTCGTAAAGATAATGCACCGAAAACCGAAAACAAACGCTGATCCCACGATCACGGGGGTACGACGATCGTACACTAGGCGCACCAGACTGGATGCGTGTGTTAATATTAATATTCCATCGTCCCTGTGGACGGTTCAAGGTTTACCCGTCTATTAAATCGTACTGTCCCGTAGACAACACGACGGAGGGCGCTTATTTGGCATAACAGAGCGCATACGCACGGCCGAAGAGCGTGCGCCACGAGAGCAAACCGAAACCCAGCCACACTACTAACATACTAAACTTCAACCGTGCCAGTGTAACCTAACCCAAAGAACCGACTATCATGTGTCCGTTTTGCCATCTTATGCTAGCTGCTAGCTGAAGTACCGTACCACCCGTACGTCTATCTTCCGCTGCCATTTCCCCCGATCCGCTCACAAACAAAAAAAACGGAAGGAAATTGATGATCGTTGCCACATACAGATACACATGCTGTGTGCAACCATACCATACAACAAGCTCACGTGTTCGTTGATGATAGCCCTTTTACAGAATGATCGCCCCCCTTCTCGGGTAGGATTTGGTAGCATCGATAAGCGATACGCACACATTGAACCGCATGCTGCAGCGTTCTAGTGCGCGAGAATGCAACTGCAATCAGTGCAACAGGTGGCAGTGGTGGTGGTGGTTGCATACAGTTTATGCTTAAAGGTGTGCTACAAACGTTTTGGTGCGCCGGGAGAACAGTTTGAAATGTTTTGAGACACAAGACACAGCTTTCACCCGAGGTAGACGGTTTACTGACCTGTGGTGTTTAGTTATTTACCACACGTCGAGTAAAACAACAAATCATTCCCACCAGCATCTGTGGGAGGGTTCTATTTCGTTGTTGTTTTTTTGGACGAAAACATTCCTTAATATACCAGGGTCATGACCATACGGTCAAGAACGACTTGACTACAAAGTTTAGCTTGAATGTGTACAAGGCAGGAGCGAGGTATACAAGCAATTTGAAATTGCGTGAATTATTTACCCCAAAAGTTTGTGAATTAAGGTGATAATTGTTTATACTTTTTGAGCGTTCAAGCTCCATAATTTTAAATTGCAACATCACACAAATGTAAATGATATTCTTGTATCGCAAACATCAACCTTCGTACTTGATATTGTGCCAAAATATATCCAAACATCTGTACATTTAAACTGCCTCTAAAAGATGTTGCTTTGAACGTTAAATAAATAAATTTTCCTTCCGTTAATAAAACAGCAATCCTAATTTATCAACCAACGGACAGCTTACCACCAAAATAGGCCACTTTCAATCCGTAGAATATTGCAATCAATGCCGTGTATCAAACAGTGCCGTATACCGTGTAAATATTTACATTTTGATGAACGATCACGATCCCAAAGCGGTCGTAAAAGTAGCCTATACACGGTGGCGCAGTTTAGCAAATGCGTCATCCCGCAAACGAAACGAAGACGGGGTAGAAACGGAACAGGTTCGAGAAAGGAGAAAAAAAAACAGGAGAACATTTTAGCACTCTGTGTCGCTTACCTTGTTGTGCGTACTGCAAATACTGGTTCGGTTGTTCCAACTGGAAGCGCCGTGACCGCCGTGCGGTGTAAGACTGTGGGTGCTGTTGTTACCGATGCTTCCGCTGTGGCTGTTTCCGTTGCTGCCGAGGTGAAGGTGCGCGTGATTCAGGCCCGTCCCGTTGCCCACGTTCGGGTGGTGATGTACGACCCCGTTGTGACTGTTTCCGTTTCCGTTCGGCTGATGGCTGAGGCCCGTTTGATGCAGCTGGCCTGTGCTGTACGTTTTTGGCCCTACCGTCGTACCGAGGGTGGTTGCGAGTACCGTATCGATTCCGGCCGTACTAGTGCTCCACACCGACACCGTACCATTGCTGAGGAAAGTTAACAACGGGCTCCATTGCGATAAGTGGTTCACTTTACGGTAGCAAAAAGGGACAAAAACACTAATTTCTAATAACAGCTGTACTAAGCGTGTACGGAATAGTGGGCAGGAATGTTTGGAAGATTGCTAANGCCGTACTAGTGCTCCACACCGACACCGTACCATTGCTGAGGAAAGTTAACAACGGGCTCCATTGCGATAAGTGGTTCACTTTACGGTAGCAAAAAGGGACAAAAACACTAATTTCTAATAACAGCTGTACTAAGCGTGTACGGAATAGTGGGCAGGAATGTTTGGAAGATTGCTAACAACTAATTCTTAAGCACTCTAATTCACAACATCAAAACTGCGAACCGAAAACACACAAAACAATGAAATTATAAGCTCGGTGTGAGATGTTTATATTTTTCTGACGTGTGGTATGCACGTCGTAATCAAATATCTACACTGAGCGGTTGGTTCAAAGTTGCATTCTGTTCCAGCACTCTAGTTTGACAGCTCCATTGCGCTAGCTTTTCAGCATAAATTTATCATTTGTCTTCCTTTTTTATTCGTTTTACAATCAATCAAAACTTTAAACTTATTCAAGTGAGTGTTTTAAGCCCTGAAATACAGAAATTCACACATAAATATGATATGAGCATTTCGAACTGTTTTTATTTGTGCTTCAAACTGTTCGACCGGTTCATTCCGATCCGGTGCTGTGTGGTGCGGTACCATCCCTACTGCACTACGGGCTAGCAGCAAATACTTGACAACATTTTCATTCGATAAAATAAAATTATCACACACGATTTGTTTAATTTCGTGTTGTATGAGTTTTTCGGAGCAAATTTATCAATTTAATCCTACTATTATTAACAGCATCTGTGGTAATAGTTTAATTCAGCTAAAGAAAATGTTCTAAAAAATATGATACCGAGAACAAGTTGCATAAGATAAATCCCAATAGAGGGCGCTGCTAACAGTCGTAAAACTTGCTGAATATAACGATTTTTTTTAAACTTTAACCTATAATTGAATGGCATGGTGTGCATTTATTAAAATTAGATAGAAATAAGTACAATGGTGCAATTCGTTAGCCCTCTCTCCATAAAAAAAATTAAATATTCAACCATTCAATTTCAACCGCATGCTATAAAAAAAACGTTTCCCACCATTCTAACACTACCATTTTTAGATAGGAAATGCTACATTGAACTATATGTCGTATAATTAAGTCGAAACACAAACATACTCAACCAAACTTTTAATTACCACACTATCTGGTTTCGCTGTTCGTGCTATTTAGAACTTTCTAATATATATCCACACAACGTCCATGCAAATTTTCCCAACCTATCGAACACACTCAAAACGACCATTCTACGTCTTCGCACGCATTGAAAACTGAGCTAAGTTCCCTCAAACGTCTCAGTCATTAAGCCACGTATTTCATTATCTCTTCGTACAGGGCACGGGGCAGTAGAAAACGAAAGCGCTTTAACCTACGAACAGGTTTTTACGACCCAGGTCGTTAATACCAGATGGAAGCGAATCGTGCCTGGTACAAAAAGAGAAAAGAAAAACCCGGCCCAATCTGGCCCACCGAGCTTGGGGACTTTTCACCCATCCTCATTAGCACCAAGCACCCGATGGCGGAGGGATATGCAACGACGAAGCAAATGGACCGGTAGTGAGTGGATGGTGAGACGGTGATAATAATCAACGACTTCGGAATCGCACAACACACCTCGGCTAGCAATAGAGAAATGAATAAAACATGTTCTTACCCGGCATACAGCGAGTGAAATGAAAAGAACGCCCGCATTGAAATGGCAACAGGTGTGCTGTAATAGGTCCTATCGTGTGGTTAGCGAGTAGCGAAATTATGTAAATTTGTACCGGAATTCATCACTCTAATTTGTCTAGGTATCCATCATTGCGTGTCAAAGTGGGAGCAGCAGGGTTAAGGATTTGCGATGTGAGTCAAGATGGCAGATAGTTCTAATGCATGGATGAAGTAATCAGGTCAGTAATCAGGACGGGGAAATACCTATCATAAACGGAACTCGACTAATAAGTGTTACTAGATTTTATGTAATAAAGCACACAAAAGCTAATGATTAATTTTAATTTATTTAAAGTTTGAAAAACAAAACAATGGCGTGGAGTGTGGATCAGATCCATTCTAGACAATGTAGAGCAATGGAGGAACACCTGAAGCGTCCACTATATCCAAGACAACTCAAGCCCCAAATCAATGAAAATAACGTGCCATCAAATTGACCAACCAGACATACATACGCACATATCGCACGCCAACAAACAAGCCAAGGTGTTTAGCGGGGCCTAATCGTTTGTTAAGATGACTATCTCACGAAAAGCGGTGTCGAAGGGCTGGCATTCAAACGAGCAACAACAAAAAAAACCTAAAAAGTAAAGCTTACACGTGAAGCAAGTGGAAAACAAAGCCACAACAAATAAATCCATTTGGTGGTGCGTGATTCAAGAACATAAGCCGCTTAATTTAAATAGCTCCCATTCGGAGTGAACCGGTGATGGGCTCTTATCGCCTCTAGCCGTAGCCGATCCATCGTTCACAAACGTTGTCCCGCGCTAATAGGTACGGTACGGCAACAATGGAAACATGAATGCCTGCCCATCGTCACAGATGAGCCAAGGTTGATAGTGTTACACTCGCTACTAGTGATAAGGCATACCTTCATGTTCGTTAAGCAACAAACAGGACAGAAACTTGATTTACAAATACATGCAATTTTCCACGTGACAAACCAAAAACAAAATAAGATGTTGGGTTTACTATCAAATCAATTCAAAGCCGATTACATAGTTTAAGCTAACATCGGGCATGCATTAATTGCACGGTGGATGTTGAATTGAAAAATGGGCTTTTAAACTTGTCCATTATGTGCCTTGAATAGCGAGCAATATATTGAAAAAAAAATAGCTGGAAAACAAAACTCAAAACCGCAACCTCATGTTGAATGCTATGCGCAGCACACTAATCAACGCTGTTAAATGCACTTAAATCGCTGCGTAGCGTTTCCACGTTCTGTGGTCACGTGTTGAGAAGAAATCTAAGCAGAATGCCTTCTCATCACGGGGAATACTCTCGCAATCGATCGAAGTCAGCGTAGGCACATTTCTTTACAAATTCCGATCAGCAGAAGCGGCCCCAATGCTGGACAATATTGTTCACTGAGATATTCGATGCTGAACTCGTGCTAGAACGTGCACACGTCGTCATCGTTTGCTTACCGACACCGACCACAACACGGAGATGCCTGTAACAAAACAAAAAAAACCCTTTATCCATACGTGTCAAACAACCACCAAACTGTCAGGAAAGTGGCAATTAAATCCAATTGATGATGCCACCCCTCCATGTTGTGGCATTAGTTATTCCGCGATATCCGTTATTTACGGGGCGGGGAAGCGGTAATTCGAAGAATACAGGACCAGCCTAGCGTGCCATCTGTCACGAGCTCCGGAAGCAACATCTCGTTTAGCGGAACCCTCCTGAAGGTGGGTGGACAATCGCACGAGTAGGATCACGATCAGGAAGTACCGCATTAGCGCCATGTGATGAGCTTGGGTTTTCCCTGGGAGACAGAGAAGAATTCGGTGAGCAGCAAAAAAAAAAGACAGCTTCCCATTTGTACTGCCACGCTCGTGAGGCTCGTGACAGAGTGCCAAGCGTGTGATGTTATTATCGCTGCTTGTTTTTTTTTCACCTTTATAATACACTTTGTGCCCTTTTTTGTGTCTACTACTTAAATGACAAATGAACAACGAGCGAAACCCGGGCACTAAGTTGCCACGTGACACACTCATCATCCAGCTTGCCAAGGGCTACGATTCCTTCCAAACAGAGTCATCCCGACAAAAATCTGTTGATTCAAAGCACTTCAAGTACCGGAGACCGGTAGTGTACCCTTATTGCACACGCCCACGACTTAGCACTGCTGACGTCTGTTCCGTTCGAAATTCAAATCACTCACTACGCAGTACCGCACGAAAAAGGTATCCCAATCTCGTTTTGCGACGACAGGCAGCCAACCACAAGTCGCACGTCAATCTCTTACCGGTGGATACATACCGCACGTTACACTTGATCGAATCTGCATAACGATTCCAACGCTTCTGGTTGTCCGAGTGCCGAGAAGAACTGGACCCATAGCTGCAGCCAGTTTGCTGCGGGGGCGACCTGCTACCCTTGCTAACCTTGAAGTGGGCCGTGCAGGCCCGTGCAGGGACATCGGCAGCAGAAGGCAAATAAGGGTTGGAAAAGCAATCGATCAATAATTCTTCTCAATTGAATGATTTAACTTTAATTGACGCAAATAGCACGAGATTGAATGTTGATTTCGTAAAACTCCTTCGGGATTGGTTTGTTTGCAGAGATTTGCTTTCCTCTTGGGGATAGTATTAATATTTCATGTGTCTATCGTGATGGTTAACTTTTAGTGGTAAAATTTTATAGCAAATTTGTTAAGTTTGTGTGTGCAGATATTTCTGTTAAATAATGCTTAGACATAGAAATATGTGAGAATTGTGAGAAACTCAATAGTTCGAGATACTAATATTTAAACTAATATTTACTTTACTTTACTCTAGTAAATGTTTTCAATCAAGGACGAAAAGGCGAACATTTTAAGTTGAAAGGCAAGCAAAATGTGTCCATAAATCAAAATTGATTTAAAGACGAAAGCTCTCGACAAG